>JAPDOI010000239.1:852500-1120972 GCA_029168955.1 Aplectana chamaeleonis
ATCGAGCACTTTTTCATAGAATGTTGATGCGACCGCTCAGAAAAATCAAAACAAGTTACTTGTAATATAAATGTAACTTACTTGAATGTCTCAAGTAACATACATTTATATTACATGTAACATACATTTATATTACATGTAACTTAAATGTGTATTGCATGTAAGTTACACCTATGTTACATGTAACTTACATTTATATTTTCACTATGGGTGGCTATCACATGACGCAGACGGCAAGCGACGCAGAGAGCGCGCCCCAGACCACGCACCACGCAAAAAATGCTGTGCGGGACCTTTCCTGCTGGTGTGGGGTCCACCACCTCAAACTTGGGTTAGTGAACCAACAGCAACGCCCGTCGTAAGCATGACCCCACGAGTGCGTCGTACATGTAAATATCTTCTCAGCCGATGTAAGTTGCTTGCGACTTATACTGTGCCATTTAAGTTACATGTAACATATCGGGAGCGCACTGCACGCAGTTCCCTCTCAGAAATGAAAAACAAGTTACTTGTAACATATCTAAGCTAATGTTAGTTACTTGCAACTTATCTCAAGTCATTTAAGTTACATGCAACATATCGACAGGAAACTGCGTGCAATGCGCCTCCGATATGTTACATGTAGCATAAATGGCACAATAACAGTCTCAAGTAACTTACATCGGCTTAGATGTGTTACAAATAACTTGTTTTCGAGCTTTTATGTTACAAGTAATATATTTTCATTTTTTTGAGCGTCAAACAACATGAAAGGCAATTGTGGCACAAACTCCACATGCAGAAAAACTTTATTAGAACGGTGACATGGCCTCCGAATGCAGAAAAAGTTTCAAAAACGATTTTGGCCCAAAATTGATATCCATTTTTACATTGCATACTGACTGACACTCTTTCACAAATAAAGGTTTTTGATGAGTCCTCCTGACATTTCCGCTCACTGGAGAGGCCAAGCTACACAAAAACATCGAAAAATAGTATACAATTTTCTGTGCCTATGATGCCTTTAAGTTACTGACACATGAGTTAATAAGGAACAGATAATATTTTAGCGGTTTAAAGGCAGCAGACACACTCGAGAAGGTTATAGAGGTTACTACATTACTGGAGTCGTATGGCCTCAACTCAAAAAATTGAAAACAAGTCACTTGTGACACGAAATACCGAAAACAAGTTACTAGTAACATATCTAGACTTGCGACTTATCTGAGGCCAGCTAAGTTACATGCAACATATCAACGGTAGAGCGCCGATATGTTGCATGTAACTTACTTAGCCAAGATAATTCGCAAGCAACTCAACTTGCTCACTAAAGCGTTTCCTAGAGGAATATACGATACTATCGCAGAATCAGACCAAGTATAGGCGTTGCTGTCGGTTCAATTACCCAAGTTGGAGGTATCGAACCCCGCGAATGCAGAGAAGGCTCCGCAGAGCGTTTTCCGCTTTTCGAGGCCACGTGCTGAAGCCGTTATTCTTCTATTCGCATACGATTTCCGCGGTTTTTTTATTAGTTTCCCTTACGACCAGCCTCAAACCTTCGATTTATGTCGTGAAATCGATATCATTTTTGAGCTTGTCTGCTGCCTTCAGATTCAGCATTCAAGATGAGGACTATGAAAATAATGTAGGCTCATTAGTATTGAAGCATAGGTGAGGATGAACTTCGAAAAAAAAATCCCCATCTAGATGCACTATAAATCTGCATCCTGCAAAGTGTCAAACTCTGCGTCTACTGCTAGGCGTGGTTTAAACTTAGGCCGCCGAGCGGCGCAGTGGAGTGTAATCCTATAACATCAATCGTGCAGCGCCGCGTGACTAATATCAGGCTTCCTTTATAGTTCCGCCGCCTGGCAGCGCGGCGAAGTGCAATCCTATGATATCGATCGTGCCGCGCCGCGTGATCAATACTTCAGAAATACACTGTGCCACGCCGCTCAGCAGCGGAAGTATAAACGACCCCTTACAGAAATCTACTGTGCCGTGCCGCTCGGGGGCGGAAGTATAAACGACTCCTCAGAAGTAGGGTTCGCGAATCAAGGGGGTATTGTGCTACCCTCATGACAAGGTAAAGTCCGTCCGAATGAGACTGTCCGCCCGCGCGGTGGGCAGGCTTGCTGAGCAACCGTGGCATAAACATTTCAAGGACCAGTAAACAGCTTGCCAGGACTAGTGAAAAAATATCGGATAATATTGTAGTCAGCTATCTGCAGCCGTGCGGAAGCTCATTCGTAGAGTGCCTTTGCGATGTTTGCGCAACACGCCCTAATGAGACCGCGTGCGAGAGCGGTCTCATTAGGATATACTTTAGTTCTGGCTAACACAAAGAAAAATTGGAACCTACAAACAAGAAGCGCGCAGGAATGAGTTAGAGCTGGGTGCCCGCCCGCCCTAAATTGCGAGATTTCTTTGAATGCCTGTTTTGCCGTCTTTTATTTTGCTCTCGATGTTGTTGCTGGCTCTGTACTTCGAGAGACTACTTGGCACTTTGAAAGCCAAATAAGTGTAGTAGAAAAAAATATTCATAGAAATATCGTCAATTGTGGGCAGGTAACTTCCCGTTTTTTTTTGCGTTTTTTTTTCACTTATTACCTGTTTTGTGATGGTCAGATCTACATTCTCAGCAAACATTCTTATCACGTACGCTGTTTTTAAAAATGGCCCTGAATATGAAAGTCCCGTTCGGTATTTCAACTGATTATCACAACAAGTAATCATGTTAGTTGAAACCTGATAATGTATGCTGCTTGATTACATTGAAAAGCACCAATCGCCAATATCGGTCAACTCTTCCTATCTCAAAAGAAAAAAGGTGGGTCTAGCACTAAAACTAGGACTAAAAAAAAATGGCTTTTGATAAATTTTCGTGGAGTCAATCAGCGGGTATGGTTTGGAAGGTATTAGGAATCTCAGGATCTACGGCGCATGAAGGTCAGTGGCAAGATGCGCAACTGTCACACACACGGCCCATTGATCTATCCTCGCCCAAAGCCAACCAAGTCGTCTATCGTTACCAGACTGGTAACAACTTCGATGTTCAGTTACCGTTTGGGGTGACTCCTAGAGCTATGTATATATGTATGTTGACAACAGCACACGCCTGAGATATACGAATTACGTGCTCATACGTGCCTGCGCAGCAGAGAAAGACTTGTAATTCTAGTTAGGGAGTTGCATGGCGTATATGGAGTGTAGATTGAGTTCTGGGTAGAAAACTGGTCCTAGAAATGCACACTTCATTAGGGAAAAACTTCTCTTTTTCACTGAACTAGTGGTCGTGCCAGATGACTACAGGTATTTGCCTTCATTTACACTTATCATCCACTGGCACTTGAAACTGTATTAAGACAACTCGCCCAGATACCTAACTGTGGTCGGAGGACCTATATGCATCCAAGGAAGCCGCGTGGGTAGGGCCTCTTTTACAACAATCTTTACAACAGGATACGGATTGGAATGAATTCCTTTTCTAGAACATGAGAAACTGATGGTTTCAGTCTTCTGGCACTATATCACTTCTTTCTTTTTGCCCCCTCTCTACCATTACCGGCTCCAAACTTTAACTAGGGTCGTCCTCCGTAAATTTGGTGATAAAGCAATGATCTTGCGCCCGCTGTTGAATCTTTGCGCTGAATTTTTCATGACATTTGTGTGTTTTTCCCGAGTTTCTATCCAATGTTTCGTTGTCGTTGAGCGCGTCGGCAACGACATATATAATAAATAATAAAATAAATAAATAAAAAAAAATTTGTTTGGGTCAGTGAGATGAGGGCAACAATTTTCATAAAATACTCTTGAATCAAAGCGAAACCACCTTGTGCTGAGACAATACTAGTTTACGTAGGTTTTTTTCTATACCAGAGTCGTGATGTGAACGTGATTTAGATGTATAGTTTTTTGCGAAAGCTTTTGATGGAGTGTCCCACAGGGAGCTTATCCCGAAGTTTACTATTGTTGGCATTCATCCACGGACTGTGGCATCGGATGAAGAGTGGGATGAAGAGGAAAACAATGTAAATGGCTATTCAAAACATACATAAGTGAGGAGCCTGCTTGCATTGGTTCGCCTCGAAAGGAATGCTTCGCAGTCGGATTTTCTCATTTTCCTGATTGAATAATAATTATTCTGTTACTGTCTATTCATGTATTATTCGGCATTCATTTTTTTGTTCAATAAACTACCTATTCATTTGTTATCTTTTCACTGTTCAGCTATTTCATAATTTTAGAATGAAGTTATTTGATTATTGTTTTATATATTTATTTATTGGTTTATTTGATGTCATTTACTTCGTCATTCGACTAATTATCCATGAGTGAAAGAGAGATGTTCAGGTGATACTGCCAATTAATTTTTGTATAACATTTTCATTCTGAGAACTCGGAGTGAGGAGTTATTAATCTTTAGCGCATTTTTTGGTGGATCACACACAGACGTGATTGATACGGAAACGCTGGTTCATTTTCCTGGCAGGTTAGCCGGCAACACTTCGGAAATATACGAGAATTTGCTTCTCTCTCACAATATTTTTGACTCCGTGTTCTCAAGAACACCCAGAATCGATTTTCTTGATATCCGACGATTTGTGTTCGCATGTCCAGATGACTTTAGATCAATAGCACCCGTCTCCCCTTTAATCTCACAAGGCGTCTTCTAAAAGTCATACTAACCATTCCAAATGAAATGTACATTTCTAGGACCACTTTTGAACGTAAACTCTGAATATGCCCATCGCAGTTGCGTAGACTCACTCTGAGAGAAGTTATAGGCGTTTTTTCTCTGATTTTCGTACCTACTGTACCCTCCAAAAAACACAGTAAACCTTCGAAAAACTGGAAACGACCTCATAATCGTGTCCAGGGCCCAAAACAACCCCCGAGGCAAAGTTTGGGTGGAAGCACATTTATCCGAACCTTCTGTAGACTGACGGCGTTTCGGACTTGCACTGAATTTCGGTTCAGCGTTCAATTGTATCAATTACGGGGTATAGAAAGCGTTGAAGAAAAGTATTCCAGATTTAACCTGGAATTTTCCCAGGGGGTGGTTATTTAGGGTGTTGATCACGAATCTGGGGTTTGTTTGTCGTTTCTCCAAAGTTTTCGACTAAACTCGCTCAAAGCTTTCAACCGGGAGAAAAATTTGGAGGCAAAATCGACTTTTGACTGTTTCCGGAATGTGACTACAGATGTGGCTCAAATTGTTATCTGGGGGTTATTGGAGTGCTCAACACGAATCTGCTGTAGGTTTATCGATTTTTGACAGCTTACGGTAGATTACGGTGGGTATACGGTAGTTTGGTCGAAGTCTCAGATTTGTCCAAAAGTTTTTATGTGTGGGTTATTTGGGGTGCTGAATACGAATTCGATGTCCATATGTCGATTTCCGATTCATTAAGGTAGGTTTTGCCATGTTCCCTACCGTAACCTACAGTAAACCTTGAAACCCAGATTCGTGTTCAGCACCCCAGATTACCCTTATACATGTTCTTTGCGAAATCCGCAACAAGAATGAAAACACCCTCAAAATTCCATGGGGGTACCCTTATCTCGCGGCGAAGCTCTGAAAACGCCTATAACTTCTTCCAGAGTGAGTCCAGACAGCTGCGACGGGCATATTCGGACTTTGCGTTCAAAAATGGTTCTGGAAAAGTACGTTTTATTTGGAATGGTTTGTTTGACTTTATGGCCTTTTATAAACACCCTTGACATTAGCGAAAGACTTTTTCTTTCAATGACGGCATTTTTTACCAATATGCGGGCATCTCCCACAACTATCAGGTTGATGCAAATGTTTCCGGAATTTTCACGACTTTGAATAAAAAAAAACATTTTTTATGAACAAATAAGGCTCACCCAACAAAGAACTTTTCATCACATTCAGATATCCTCCGCCACCGATTGGGCAGATCATGAATTCCCGATGCGTGGAAATCTGGCTGTTTTGAGTCGGAGTATTCCTCTACTCAGAGAGTCGGGGGGGTTCGATTCGGTCACGATAGGCTTTCTAATTGGGCACCTAGTCGAGTTAAAAGGAACTTTTGCAGCAGCACGTGCTGCTCCGCGGAGCACGTGGCCTGTTCGATAGGACTACGTGGCGCAGAGAGACAGAACCCTTGCCGCGGCCCCGTTCCTCACGCTGCAGCACGTGGCCTGTTCGGTATGACTACTTGGCATGGGGACGGGCTCCCACCCCTTCAATGGGAGCGGGTCTCCCCCAACAAGGATACGGTCAAGTCACCGCCCGCAGCAGGGAATCACCCCCACAGCAGTCCGCAACAGGGACATCACCCTCTCCACGGTCGACAGCGAGGGAGCTCCCCTTGCTGAGAAACGTGGGGGAGACCCCTTAGCGGTCAAAAATCGTTCAGAAAGCGGCTTGTAGTCACCTTCCAGAAGCGGTCCCGAGAGGCCGACTGCGCTCTCTTCGGGATCGGGCCCCTTTACATACGTGATGAGCGGCTGATATGCGCCGGGTCAGTTCTGAAGCGATCGATCAACGTGTTCAGTCATGGGCATTGTGGCTTGCTCGTCGTCCAACTCATCGTAGTCGAATCAAAAGCGTATCGTGGCCGAGTGAAACGGATATGATTGGCGGCACGTGCTTCTCACTTGAACGACAATAAGGCCACGTGGTGCACGGAAAGTACGTGGCCATATCGTCGTCCAACCGCTTTGTAGTCGAATTGCAAGCCTATCGTGTCCGAATAGGACCCTCGACCCTCTGAGTAGGGCCATTTTGACTCCGTCGTCGTTAGTGAACTGTTTTCCATCCAGGAAGTGCTACATCGAGCGGAACAGATGGTTGTCGGAAGGGGCGAGATATGGGCTATATAGAGGGTCAGGAAGATCTTCTCGGCCCAGGTTAAGGAGTTTCTGTCGGGTTAACCGAGATACGTGTGGCCAAGCATTGTCGTGAAGAAGGCGAACAGAAACTGCTAGACCTGGGCTCGGAAGTTCTTCTTTACCCTCCATATAGCCCTAATCTTGCTTCTTCCGACTACAATCTGTTCCGCTCGATGCAGCACTTCCTGAATGGAAAACAGTTCACTAACGATGACGAAGTCTAATGGCCTTAGAAGAATACTTCGACTCAAAACAGCCAAAGTTCTACGCGTCGGGAATTCATGACCTGCCCGATCGGTGGCGAAGGATCCTTGGATGTGATGAAATTTATTTTGTTGGGTGAGCTTTGTTTGGTTTTGACCTAAATGTTTTTTATTCAGAGTCTTGAGAGTCCGGAAACTTTTGCATCAACCTAATACTTTGTCGCTGGAAGCCCTGTCCCGCAAAACCTGCCTGAGATCACCTCTCTGAGATTTCTCCATTTTACTTTCTGAATACACCTCGCCACAGTCGAAGAGCCCGTACATACTTGATGGCCCTGATGCAGTATTTCCACGTTGCATTTTCCCACGTTTGCTAAACAACCCCTTCGCTCGAATTACTCCACCATCCTTTCGCGACATGCATACACAAGCGGGTAATTAGCGCTCGATTTTCGAAGAGGATGTTTGACAGAAGTTCTTAGTTGCTCTATCATTACGCCTCTCATCTATCCCAGCTGTTTTGTACGAATACATGCAAGTACATACTATATACCTCTCTAACTATGCCCGTACTGAAATGGCATCATTCTATTTTGATCGCGTTTGGTGTTGTCATGGGCGTGAGAATATAACATGCATGATTATTCGCTTCGGCTCTACATTTTCTGTGTTTGCCGTACACAACTGAATAAATGAAGCACAAAGAAAAATACTGAAAAGGAAACAATGCCGTTAGTTGAAAAGATTAACTATGCTGGAGTTCACTAGGTAAAATCTTTCCGAATGTGACTGTCCTCCCACGAGCTCACCGTGCGTGTCAGGCGGCCGTAGCCAAAGCATTTATAGGATCTCCGAGTCAATTAGCAGCAATATTACACTCATAGGGAACCATATCTCAGCTGTTCACGGTCATGGGAAGGCTCGCACGCAGACTGCCTTTGCGAGGGCCGCCTGGCACACACGCCGACCGCGCGGGCGGACAGTCTCACTGGTACAGACTTTAACCGACTCATGCATAGCGTGACTATCTCAAAATCGATTAGGTTCAAATTTAATAGCCACTGTTAACTATCTTGAAAATTGATTCCCTTCCACAAAGGTGAAGGTGCAGTTGTTGAAGGTGCAGAACACCCAGAAAGTAATTTTCCGGGGGTGGAAGTAATCTTGCCAAACCTCGATGATAAGCAAGGCTCCTAACCTCGAAGGTAACATCGAGGTTCGCTATGAACCCTAACTGTAGATTCTGAAACTCCTATTTGTATCCTGCTGTGAACACCACTGGTATTCTATAACCCCTTCCCATATATTGCTGGAGACGCAGCTTGGAAGTTGGAATTTTCTTGGTTGGTCCCACATTCCATCTTCAAACAGAAACTACGATGTTATGAGGGCGCTAACATCCACGTATTGGTAACTCTAAGCTACTATTGCAAACATGGATTTACACATATAAACTAGCAGATCGGTTGGGTTTGTAGTGATATAGTGCTCCTAAAAGAGTGCACCGCTCGACGATTGCGAGTTAGACAGGAATGTCCTCCCGAGGACTTTTTTCTCTAACTGGCATATCATAGTTTTGCTAGCTGTTTTCGTAAAGAGTGATACTGTCACGTTGATTATTGCTAGCTGTTTTCGTAATGAGTGATACTGTCACGTTGATTATGCAATGGAAGGAGCACGGTGTTGGTCGGTCGGTTTCTGTGTGTTTGTTGTAATATGCACCAATTGACCGACCAACACCATGCTTCATTCCTCGTTAAATGATTTATGCGTTAGCGATTCAGCCGAAGCTTCTGATAAGTTTTGATGTGAATTTGATAAGTTCATATCTGTTTATAAGCACGAATATAGAAGTTCAGTAAACATAAGCATATGAACGCTCGAGGTGTGCTGTGTGGTAAGGGATGAGAATAGGGAAGGGTGGGGGTATCATTTCCGAGTTAAATCGAGGGTCGTATGCCGGTTTAGCCCATGATATCACATTCAAGTTCGACTAAGAATGAGGCTGTCTGTGCAGGAGTTAATCCATGGTGGACAAAAATCGTCGAGAAACGCTCAAAAAAAGCTGAAGTAACGGTTGCCAAGGTATGTACAGTTTTTGGCCGAAGACGAGGGCTTGTGCGTTGAATCCACACCGCGGATATGGCTAAGGAGCAGTTCGGCTAGCACATGACGGAAAAACGCTGCACGCGCGTTACCCGAGGGCCCTCAAATAAAGTAGTTGTTCATCCATTTTAGTCGTCCCCCTTTATCATTTTTTGCCTTTTGTTCATGTTTGTTCTGTTTAGAATGTACTTTTTCAGACGCATTGCTTCTCCTACCATTGTTTCGGTGGAATTCGCACTTTCATAAAAAAAGTTTTCTAGAGTTATTCTTTGTTAGCTTCTCGGAGCGGAATGGGAAATTACGATATTGATTCCGACGCCCACCCACATCTGACACAATATCAGTGAGAACAAAATGCAAAAAACTGATTAAGGGGAACGTCTAAAATGGAACAACAACTACTTTTTAGGGGGTCCTCTGTTGACGCGCGTGAAAAGTTGGTGGACGAGTTTTCTCTGGTCTGTATTTCTCTTTATTTGCCATCATTGCGCGAGCGCGAGCCAGGATAAGCAGACAATCCGGCAGTGATTTGAAGAACGAAGACTTCTTGAGAATTCATCCATCCATATAGCCGCTATCGAGTTCGGAATCCTGGTAGGGGGTGTGGCCCGTGGTGAAGAGCGAAGAAGGTCGGGCCTGTGGTATCACGCTTTCAGGGAGGAACTGAGATCTCGCATTCGTCACGTGTTATCTAGTAGGGGTCTACTACACAATCAAATAAAAATCACAAAACTCAGATCTGAGGGTGTACTGGGTCTTTGAGGACTTTTGTCATTCCAATTTACTACTGGGATATAGTCACCCAAAGTAGTGTTTTTTGCGCACACAGAGCATTTACCAACAAGCAAGGTCTAACAAGTCAACTATGTAATATTAGTCAGCCTGGCCATTCCTGATGGAAAGTACTTCTCTAGAACCGTTTTAGACGTAGAATCCGATTATGATCTTCGCAACTGCCTAAACCCACTCAAAAAAAAAGTTATGGGCGTTTCCCGCCTGTGCCGTACTTCTTGTACCTTCCAAAACGCGTATTATTTTTTAAAAATCTTGAACCGAACCTCGTAATTGTGTTCAACGCCCAAAACATTTGCAAAGTTTGGGTGAAGGCACATTCTACAAACTTTGATGACTAATAGCATTTTGGACTTGTACGGATTTTCGGTTAAAGGCAGTGTTCACGATAAATATCACACCCGAGTTCAACTCAAAAATGGTGTTGTTTGGTCGTGTGGCAACTAATAGTGAAGAAACAGCGGAGAAAAACGTTTTGAATAAGCTCAAATAACGGTTTCTAACGTTCAGGTCGTAGACGAGCTTACTGGTCCTGCTAGTTCCCGCAAACGCTCAGCAAGCAAGCGCTAATCGCGAAATTTGCGCGAATCGATCAGGCTGGACGCGCCAGAGTAGCTTGGCGATTCGCCATCGAAAACGGTGGGCGCCACAAGCTCGTCCAAACGGGGGCGGACCGGGATGAGCAGGCGCAACGGGATAACTTTCAAAGCTGCTTTTATTAATTGCTAACCCGTTTTCGCTGATTTCTCCAACCCTATCCCCTCCATCATCTTCGAACTTGGTGTTTCACACGGAAACCTCGAGAGCGAGATTTATCGTGGAAACTGCCTTCAAGCGTTTATTTATACCAATTACAAGGCTCGGTCATTTGGGGCGCTGATCACGAGTCTGGGTATCATTTGTCGATTTTCCGAAGTTTTCCACTTGTTTCGTTCAAAGCTTCCCATCGGGGGAAAGTTTAATGACAGTTTGCGACTTTTGACGATTTCCGAAGTGCTACGATAGACCATGCTCAAATTGCTCCTCTGCTGGTTATTCGGACACACACAGCTCAGAATTGTTTTGTGGAAGGGGCGGAGACGTGAGGGGAGAATGATTTGGAGAGCTCTTCACGAATCTGAGGTCCGTTGATCGATTTTTGATCGGTAGATTACGATGGGTATACGGTAGTTTGGTCAAAGTCTCAGATTTGACTCAAAATCTGTATGCGGGGGTTGATCGGGGTGGTGAATACGAATTTAATGTCCATTTGCCGATTTTCGAGGTACTAAGTTTTGCCCCCTAAATGGCATGGTACCTACCGTAACCTACAGTAAACTTCAAAATTTCGACAAACGGACCCCAGATTTGTGATCAGGACCCTAGACTACCCCTACATACAAGTTTTGAGCTGAATCCGATTTTTTTTCAAAACCATATAATTCCTATGGGGGGCTTTCAAAAACCCGTATAACTTCTTTTCAGAGTGGTATGAGGCAGCTGCAAAGATCACAGTCGGATTCTACGTCAAAAATGGTTCTTGAGAAGTACATTTCATCCAGAATGGCCGGCCTGACTAAAAGTATGTAGTTCCCCTGTGACTTTGGATCACAGAGCCGGTTTCTATCAATTTCTGCGACCCGAAGACAGGCCTTTTTTGCAATTTCATTTGCAGAAATGTCCGACATATCTGCAAAACTCTCCCATGAATGGAGTTGTGAAAGGTTCGACCCAATATTGTTAGCTGAAGTCATAAAAACAACAGTTCTAGTGCGTCGAAGTGTATGTTATTATAATAATCTACTTACCGCGCCTATGCTGAGTATGTTTTCAAAACTGTAAAGTCCATTTTGTAACTTGTTTGGTTGTGGGTACATTGGCCTGCACCTGCTTACTTTCAACAGATTTACTACATAGTTTGTATATGCATCAGGGTCTGAGTCGAAGCGAATACAAGTACCTCGTAAAAATGTCATGTTCTCACATCTCTGATTTTTTTTTCGACTAATTCTGAAAGTCGAACCGTATTAGCCAATCTGGAAAACAAATTTAGTTGTTTTTCAGTTATTTCTTTGACTCTTTAAATTTGAAGATTCGATTTTTGAATAATCCGTTTCATTCGAGTAGTCACAATTGTTTTTTTTTCAATATTTAGCAATTCTAGCCAAAGACTTTTGACTATTAGGCCCCCAAAAACGCCTAATGTTTGCACTGTATGGTTTCCGTTTTCATTTTAGTCTGACGCATGGACCAGGCGGCTGGCCGTGCGGGGTTGGCGGCCTCACTGGAGAATGGGGGTTCGATCGCGCGGGGTGATCTACCGCCGCAGCCCCGTCCACTCATCAGACTAAAATGATTGCGCGAATTCTACATATATGTGGTCTTTCCGAGTGCCCGCCCATGCAGTCGGCATGCGGATCGAGCCATGGTAGTAGATGCATTTTTCGAACGTATTTTTCTAAATCTGCAGACAGCTGACTGGGATATCACTCATTACATATTCGTCTAATATTCCTTCCAATCGGTTTGCAGGTCCAAAAAAACCTTTGAGATGCCCGCCTGGCAAGCACGCCGACCGCGTGAGCAGACAGTCTCGTTCGGACTTATTTTGCATTGAACATCGATCATCGCATCATTCGGATAAGCAACCACAAATAAACGAAAAACCCTATTTCTGTCCAAATCGTATTACGAATGACCATTAAAAATAAATCCGAATCATTTAGATACCGAGTCACTGAACATCCCACAAAATTCGAATGACCGACAATCCGATTATCCGAAAACGAATGATTTGGACCTACTGCCGTTCTCGGGGCCAGATTCCGGTCTGCATTCGCGGACTACGGCTGTTTCATCATCTCAGACAGTCGTGGAGGGCGGGCCGAGCGGCGAATTCAGGGCGAGCCAAGGATACATACTCGGGCGGCACCAAATTCACCTCGGCTCACCCTTCAGTGTCAATGTACGGCCGGCCGCGGGAATTTTCGGAGTGAGTCGAGAAAGTTCTACCACTTAGCTCCCCTCATTGTTCATTGATTATTTTAGAGTATTATACAAGATCTTGTTCTTTTTTCAATCTATAAAACCTCATTTTAGATTACTCTACATAATCTTCATTTTTGTCAATCCATTATACCTCATTTTATATTATTCAACATTATCTCCTCTTCTTTTTCAATCTACAAAACATCGAAATCTCGTAGAATGACATAATTATTTCTTTTCCAGTACTTTCCATATAATCACTGTAAGATGAGGATATTACAATTAACTACTAAGAGGTTGCTATGGTGCAGGGACTCCCTATCAAAGTTATGTTTCATGACTTCAATTTTTCTTTGATTTCACCGACATGTAAGTAGCGACCAGATAAGATAAAATGAATAAAACAGAATGGCTAGAGAAACGAATCACGATGCGATTTCAAACATGGGAACAGAGAGAGCATGGCAAACACCGTTACAGTAACGACTAAAAATGGCATGCAATTCGTGAAAATCAACAAAAACACAGTATTCCCTACACTAGTTCAGGTTCATAACCATGCGGTTTTGCATTTCATCAAGTATAAAGAAAAAATACAGCTATTGATTTTGCCTTTCTGATCCCAGAATTGTCTGGAAAGTGCGAAACGAATATATTTTTTTATTCTGCCATTCCTTTGTGTCTTACCCAGACTCACTAGGCCAAAAATGAGGTGACGGGCACTACTATCCATGAAATAGAGGCTAAATCAGGAGACCGATATCGCATTTTTTCCAATTGCTTTATCTTCATACATTTGCGTCACGAAGATGGCTTTATTTTCACGTACTTTTTTGATTGTGTTTCCCTTTATTGCAGTGCCAGACTCAAGAAATTAGGTGAGTGGCTCATCTCAAAAATGTTTCAGTGTGTAGGGTTATCCATTTGAACTAGACGAAATTCTGGGAATCGAAAATGCAATCCTGATTATCGAGGTCCTCATCCTGGACGTCAGGGTCCTCGTCTTCGTCGTGGAAGACAGCTTGCACAGCTTGGCGAGACGATTGGCGCTGGAAAAAAGGGTGATTGAGAAAGCCATTTGGTCATAATAAAACGTAGATTAAAAAACCAACATTATTTGGGAACCACTTATGATCGCGAATAGCTTCGCACCATTCGCATCTGTATGACCGCACGTTCCTCCTAGAAACTCAGCAATTATGCTTTGAAGCAATGTTTTACACAGAACAATTAGCTAAATTAACATCGATGAAACATGAAACGATCGATGAAACAATGTGCATAAGGTACTGTAACCATGGAGTATTTCGCATTACACCGGTGCGCGACGAATTCCCGCACTCTGATTTGAATATCACTTCGCGACGCACCCACGTGAGACGCGAAATTTCCGCTGCTGGGCCCTTTTTCTCCTCTTCTCGCCCCATTCGAGTCTCCGCCCCTAATTTCTGTCCTCGGGTCAGCCTCAACGCCCAAAAATACCTCGGGTCGCATTCTACGAATACCTGAGATGCGACCCGTGATAATCGTGCTGGGACCACTTGGTCCCGGCCAGGGTCAGGCGTGGCAATGGGATCGGTCGGTGTAGAGTGCGGCTCCCCTCCCAAGGGGTAGCTTGTCTCCGAGCCCCCTCTCCGCGAACAAGCGAACGAAAACTCGATTTTTCCCATTCATTCTCTACTTTGCTTTTTCCTTTTATTATATATGAGAATTTCACGAATACTTTTCTTGTTCGCTGGCCCGTTCTCGGCTCACTGAGGAGCTAGGAGTCTAAAACCCGGGCTGTGAGTAGTACTAGTGAGAAGCTTTAAAACAAACCCTACATGGACAGGATCTACGAGAAAAAGTTTTTTCTCCTACCTTTTCTCCTAGTTCCAAGTCCGGAAGAGATTTTAGGCCTTTTTGACCCGGAAAATGACACAATGCTCGGCTTATGTCAGGTGGCAAGTTGTTTCCCACAGGAAGTTGTCCCGAAAAATGCCACGCATTCCCTTCCAGAAGGCTTTACCGAAAATTTTTCGCAATGGCATAGTAGCGGTTTTAGGGGTCCAAACCCCACTGAGCGAATTCACACATCCCAAGGGCTCGTTCTCGGCTCAATGGAGAGGTAGGGGTCTCAAACTTGGGCTGTGAATACCTCTAGTAAAATGCTTCAAAGTAAGCCCTATATGGACAGAATCTACGAGAAAAATTTTTCTCTTAGTTCTACTATTATAAGTGTGAAGAAAAAACGTGAGAAATTTTTTTCATGTACAAAAAAAGTAAATCTTCATATGCTGCAAATGCTAAAAATCGTTTCTGTATAGGTGGGGAAACGATATCTTTTTTGACCTTCACCACCTCTGGGCTCTGATCACCTGAGAAAAGTTTTTCACCAAAAATCTATATCCCAAAATGCTGCAACAGTTTTGAAAATCATTTCTGTATCGATGGGAAAACGACTTTTTCCGACCTTGACCACCTCCGGTACATTTTTGGATCTCATCCTGGGAGAGTGAAGCATCTACACACCACACTTTAAGAATGAGTTTTTCCGAGCAGCCAGACTGTGGGATATAAAACTGTTTTCGCCTAATCGCACATGTCACCTTCACTTTGTTTTCTACCAGTGAGGTGAAGTATACAAACTTTCACGAAGAGTCACTATATCAAATCCTCATGTAAACGAATTTCAAGGGGTTTTTAGAGGTGAGCAAAACGCACACTTCATGAATAGCCAGTTCACAAGCGGTATCGGCTTTCTGATTCCCACAACGACAGATGTTCGATTTTTTTTTCGCTTTTTGAAATAAATTCGCTTTTTAAGTTTACTCACCGTGGAAACAAAATGACTAAAGAAACATTTGAAAAACTCTTGTCTGAGGAAACGTGATGTTTCCACTCCTTGTTGTTGCTATTTATCCATATTGCAACACTTAAGTATTCAAAAAATCACATGGAAAGTGCATGGCCACTTACACTTAACTACAATTTTGTAATGAAAATTTTTCATCTGTATATTCGCATTTCGGGGACCAAAAACAAAAAAAAGTAGAAAATCGAAATGAAGGCAAATCCAAGCTTGAAAAGTTCTGAAAAGAAATTTGGGTACCAAAACATTCTTCTGAGCGGAGCAGAGCATGATTTTTACTCGCACACGACCCGATTTCGCTGCCTCCCCCCCCAGCGTAGTCTGCCAAACTGCACCCCCCCCTCACCTCTCCCCACATGGAATCATGCCAGTGTACGCTTCACCCTGGTCCCGGCACGACTTACCTTTCTCCCAGCACGACTGTCGCATGATGCAACTTGCATGCTCACGGAAATGTTTCCTTGAGTTTTCTTCTCTCTTTTTATGATTTTCGAATCATTAATTCACTCGGGTCTCAAAGGAGGTAATCAAGATTACTTGTATCTGTGCAATATGGGTTTCTGTAAAAGCATAGCGAAAGCGCAATGCTATCGCTCACCATGGAAGCCTGGGTGCAGTCGGTCCCACAAAGAAAGCCGCGAGTCCGGTGTTTACGTATTGCGTAGGTAGTGAGATCTAGTCAGCTTGAAGGCAGTGGTCGCGATTAAATATGCTTGTCTTGTTTTCCTCTCTAGAACCTTCTCTGGGTTTAGAGTAGTAGTAGGAGCTTTAAAGGCAGCGTTCACGATGATCGTCCTCGGTGACTTTCCACAGTGAAATGATAGGCGAGAAGGATCCTAGGCTCCCAGCGTCGAAAGAACTGTAGAAAACGAGCCAAGGGCGGCAAAATAACGGCTGCAAACAAGCGTTTTGGTGCCCCAGACACGCCTGGTGCCCCAGATCCTCCCCCTCGGAATGAACAAATGAAGACTCAGATAACAGGAATGATCAAGTCAAGGAAGTGCTGATAAGTGAGCTGTTTGCTTCATTGCCCTGATAGGTATCATCCTTCTAGCGGTCAATTCCTCCACGCTCAGGAATCAACGTAAACAAGAGAGGGCCTATTTTGGCACAAAAACGCGTCTTTCGTGTCCTTTTTAAGCATGTCTTGCTATATAGGGCCCCAGACCTTCCGTAAACCGTGGAGACATCGGAAGTGAAATTCATCGTGAAAACTGCCTTTAAGAAAAAAAAAATGGGACAGGGGCTCTCTACACACCGAGGGAGGTGTTGTCTCGCCTTTTGTGGCCCTAATTCCACTCGGGACCACTTTACTTGCGTTGAGTAGCGTGGCGTTTCGAACTACCAAAAACGGGACAACTACTCCCTCTGTGTGTACAGAGCACCTGACCCGAAAAAATCGCTGTTGCGGACCAAGTTTAAAGCCTGAACTTTCTTGTCTTTTGATGGTGGACGAGCCCTCTCCACATCATCGGCATCGATGATGTCCAGTATGAAGAACATCAGCTGGCCTGAAATTGAATTTCAATCAATGAGCATCAACCTTCGCACTGACCTGCTCGAATATATATGTGCTTATCTAGTCAAAAACACTGACTGAAGTGCTTGCTTTCTTTGTTCAACTGTTTTATTAGGTAAATTTGCATTTATTTCTCACTCTGAATGTCGATGATTTTTGACTGCTTCTCATGAGACGGCGATCTTTTTGAAATGCGCTGTGCAAGTGTGCGCGAACTGGCATCTTTGGGCTCTAAAAACTCTAATTCTGGCCCGTTTTTCACCGCCCTACCTTCATAGTTTTTCAGCTGTTTTCGATCTAAGCTGATTTCTGTAACTTTTTCGATAACGTTTTCAGCGTGACCACTGCCCTTAAAGGCAGCATACACGCTCGTAAGCGTAATTGAGATAACTACGGAAATAGAATGGTATGGCCCAGATTACAACGCCTACGCATTTTGAAGTGTCAAAAACGACCGAAAATGCCGCTAGATGAGTTAGAAGTTGGCCCCGCCCTGTATTTTCACGCCCCCTGTATTTCCATTTTTCCTGCAACGCAAGGTTGCTGGGTCATATTCACCGTCTGTACTGTTGGTATGTTGCCTAACAAGTGAAACACACACGTCACTGACGGCGAAGATGACCCAGCAACCCTGCTTTGGAGCAAAAGAGCAAATACAGGGGCGTGAAAATACATGGCGGGGCTAACTTCTAACTTATGTAGCGACATTGTGGGTCATTTTTGACACTTCAAAATGCGTAGGCATTATATTGTAAGCCATACGGTTCGATTCACATTGTTATCCCAACGACGTTTACGAGCGTGTATGCTGCCTTTAAAGAAGAACTTGTGAAGGGCGCCCAGCACCTTTCATGAGATGTTAACTTAGTACGAGTAGTATGGAAACCTGGTGATGTGGCGGACCCCGTTCGTAAGTAATAATATATAATTTATGAGCAATTAGTGCCCATTAAGGTTCAATTTCTTGTTAAATCCCTCATGTGTCGTTTATAAATGCCCCTTCTGTCGAAAAAATTGATACGGGAACAAAATGACACGGAGATTTCAAGAATCTAATCACACATTACGAACATTTCATGGAAGCATTTTGTAGAATCCGAGATTTGAAAATTGGCTTAGCAAAGTGGCTGCGGTGGTTGTAAACTCAAGTACAAAGGGTGACTGTGATCCAAAGTCAATATCCCTTTCCAGCAATATGCCCTGTTTCTGATCCACTGGGATTTCATCCTGCTAACCCTTCATCGAAAACTACTATAGATGGTTCGATAGGATGAAAATGTTTTTCTCGATTCCCTGGGCATTTATCCATGGGGTGAGAAAACTTTCGCTTCCAGATTGTTTCAGGTGAAGTGTATTTTGGCGGGGGCTGCTTTTGTGTGAGACAGCCGATTTGCGCCAGAAGAAAATCAGAGATGCAGTCATAGTAGGCACTTGAAGAGTAGCTGCATACTATTGTTTTTTTTTGGGATACCGAATGGTCCGTTGGGAAAACGCAGCATGCATTTTTGTTACTTCATTCATCTTTGACAACTTTCAGTAAGACGTTTTCCGGAAATTTGCGGGTCCCGCAAGACTTTTCCTAGATTAAAGTTGTATTTTTCTTCCAAATTCGCGCTCCCTACAAGATGATTTCGATAATTGCCTTTTTTTTTTGCTTTTCGTTGCCCAAACAGGTTCTGCTCGAATGCCTGCCATATGTAACAACGTTATCTTCATACCTGTCTCTCCCAATCAAACGTCCAACACTGCTGTGGTATGGGTTCATTGAAGGATAAAGGATAAACTGCTAGACATCACTTTATCCTCTTAACCCATTCACGACCACGCCTGATTTTGGGTGACTGCCCATTCGGACCGTGTGCAATATTGCGTAGTCGTACACAGTGTCCCACCGGTGTACACAGTGTCCCACCGGTGGGACACGCGATCTCGAATGACACGTCACCGAAATTCGATTTTTGTTTTCCTTGTTCATCGTGAAGCTATCGATGTAGTAGACATTGTACCAGATTTTCCGCCCATGGAACTCTTTCTACCATGAGAAACAACTGCCTGAAGTCACGGTATATAATTTTGCCACCACTTCTCGTGTGATATTCACTGGAAGGAGTTTCTTCAGAGGCAGTGTTCACGATGAAAATTGTCTTTCTGTTTTCCCGCCTATCTTGAAAACGGCCCCACGCTGATTCCAATGATGTCTCTGAAATCGTACAAGACCTTCTGGGAATGGAGTTATGGCCCCTCAAAAATTGAGCTAGGGAAAATGGTGGACGAGTTGTCCGAGGCTTGTAACTTGCGTCTTTTGCAGCCGATCTATGCGAGCTGACCTGAGTAAAGAGAGAAGTTGATAATGAAGGGAAGAACGGGGCTAATGATTGGAAATCATCGCTCATCTCACGATCTCGAGCATTCATTTGTTCACGTCGGTGGGCGTGTGATGCGCTTTTAAGGTTTGCCTTGCGCTCGTAATGGCAACTTCAGGCTCTTTTGGAGCTTTTCCTGACTCGTTTTCATGCGTTCTTTCGGCGTCAACGTTACATTGTGCCCCTCCACTACCCATTCCTAGTGGAAACTGAAACACATTTTTCATCGTGAACACTGCCTTTAAATACGATTCAAAAACCTGCTATCTGTTCACAAATTTTTTATCGTGTAGGTTCGGTCATGGTGGGTAAAAAAAATTTAATATGAGGAAAATCTATGTTTCGTGGTCAATGTAGGCGTAGTCATGGTACTGGCACGTTTCCACCTGAACAGAACGTGGTTCCAACTCAGGTTTCCTGTTGATAAAGCTAGGAAATGACAGCAGAAGAAAAAAGAGCTCATAATGCGCTCGAAAAATTCTTTTTGCAACGATTTTTTCATATTGAGCCTCAGCTATTTTCACGAAAATTGAAACATTGTTCTATGGTGGAGCTGCTGACGGACCACGATTTCCGTAGTCAGGTCTAGGATAGGTTAATACATTGAACATGAGAAAGTTCTGAAAATCGTCCTTGTGGCAGAGAAATCGATTTTCGAAAAGCGTGTCCCACCGGTGGGACACGCGGTCCGAAGTGGTAGTCAACGAGTGTCCCACCGGTGGGACACGTGGTCGTGGATGGGTTAGAGACTTATGCACATCTCTCTGCAAGCTTCCCCCTGGCTGCAATGCCCATCTCTGATTAGCCCAACATCGCTGGAAACTAATCTTAGCGCAACATCACGTGTACGGCGACGCAGGTGGAGAGATGTGTTTATGGCTCTCGGGATGCGCCCCACATTTGACTTTGATGCTTTACACAGCGACTCCCAATTGTGTGTTCAAGACCGTTAGGATATGTTTCTTTTGACACATAGGGTGGTGTGCTCCAAATATCCGGAAAGTGCCTATGGAAATCCCAGATGGCTCCCTCGCCCCAACACCTCGAACATCGGCGCTGTGGAAGTGCGGTTGCGCCCTCACGTGGTGGCTCTGACCGCAGCCGGAAAAAGAGCTACAAGTCAGCTTCCGGGAGGCAAGTTTTGAAGCCATCTGATAACACGATTAAAAACGAAGGTGAAGGAAGTAAAGTAACGTCTCCTACGAATTTTCCTATAATGAACCTTGAACCCACCTGATCTTGCGTTAAAAGGCCCCAAGATCCATGGCTTACTCACTGGCCACTTCAACTCAATTGAGAGAATGCCAAAACAGAACTCCAAGGCCCCGTCAGAGTTGGTCGAAAAACCGACTGAGTCCGATTGAGTCCGGGACGGAAAAATGGATCTCGGGGGTATTGGCCCTGCCTGTCTGCGCGCGTAGAACACCAGTACCGAGTGGCTGGATTGCGTGCGCAAGCAGTCGGTCGCAGACGGACGGACACATTCGCTTGATTTTCTGCACCCGTCTGTCACTATTTCGGTGACAAAAAAAATCTACAACCGGGAAAGATAGAAACCATCGCAAAACACCCTTATCACTTAATTCAGCAGGGTTTCCAAGCGGCTACTGCTTCATAAATATCTCTACGGTGATTAGGACGACCGCTCTCCCACGCTTATCTACAGCGTACTTTATCTACAGGGATACTGTGGTTTTTATCTTGCCCAGTTGTGGGTTTTCTTTTTTTGTATTTCGGTGCGTATTGACCGGGTGGGACTCATTCGATCGACCAACACTGACGGGGGCTCTAGTCTGAGAATATTCGCCGATACTGCACAGAATCCATTCCAAAGTGAACTGGCCTGACAAAACTAGGCACCTCAATACAATCAAAATTTTCAGTAGATCTGTACCGCAGAATTCTAGTAACATCGGCATGGATCCTGAAGAAACTTTGCGTTCACTGTTCAAGGTTGGCACAAACTCGGTGCACCTATGTTATAGCATCTGGCACCGAGTGTGCGCCAACCTTGAACAGTGAACGCGAAGTCTCTTCACGATCCATGCCGACGTTACATATATGTCGTCCGTATCTCTCCAATACAAAGACGTGCTCGGCAAACGGGCGCGAAATCTTTCGATCGATAGCCATTTTTGCATCGTTTCCCCGCGCGCAAATTTTCCGGCCCTGCAGCGCCGCTGCTTCCTACTTAAAGGCACAGGACACCCAAGAAATTAATTTTCAGGTTTCATGATTATATTGGGGAGAATCACACTGATCGAAGGGGTATCTCTGAAATCATCCAAGACCCCCTTTGAACAGAGTTATGGCTCTTCAAAGATGCCAAGAGAGGGTGAAAAATTGGTCGACGAGCTGTATCAGGCCTGTATTTCTCTTCATTCGCAATCGTTGCGAGAGAGCGAGCCAGGATGAGGAGACAGTCCGCCAATGGACTGAAGAACGGCGATTTGTTGAGAATTCATCCATCCAACAAGCCGATATCAAGGTCGAAAATCCGGAGGGGGGTCGGGCCTGTGGTGGTGAGTGAAGGAGGTCGGGCCTGTAGTGGTCGATTATATCTCGCTTATTTGGAGGAACTGAGGTCTCGCATTTGGCACGTGTTATACAGGAGGGGTCTTCTACACAATTACACGAAAATCTCAAAATTCATATCTGAGGGTGTACTGTGCCTTTGAAGGCATCGTACGCGCTGAAAAACACCCATCGTATTTTGGGTTTGAATGATTGGTTTGGCCCGCCTGAGAACGCAGGTAGAGTATGCTGGGTCACAAACGGAATATTGTGAACATATGGTAGAATGAATGCCTCGAATTCCGTCAAGAGAGGCCGGCCTTCTGACAGCCATCTTCCATCAAATAAGAAAAGAAAGAGGCTTATCAACCAATGATACGTTACATTTCACTCATTTAAGCTTATCACACTCAGGCGGGCCTAACCAGTGATTCGAACCCAAAATACGGTTAGTGGTTTTCAGCGCGCACGATGCCCATAAAATACACAGACTGTAATTTTTGAACCTTTCAAGTTTGTCTACACCTTTTTTGAGCTTAAAACTCCACACTGGTGAACGGTCTTCGAGGTACGGTAAAACGTAAGCTTCGTAAACACGAATAAACATCGTTGAAATGTTAAGAGGGTGGAATACGCTTTACGGACTTCATTGTCCACATGTTCCGAAAATTCCAATTTTAAATCAACTATTGTCCCAAGACCTTAGAGGCAGTGTTCCCTATAAAAATCGTTTTTCTGTTTAACCACATATCTTGAAAACGGCCCATGCTGATTCCAATGATGACTCTGAAGTCGTACAAGACCTTCTGGGAACGGAGTTATGGTCCTTCAAAAATTGAGCTGAGGAAACAAGGTGGACGAGTCGTCCGACGCTTCTGACTTCCGTCTTTTGCAGCCGATGTATGCGAGCTGACCTGAGTAAAGAGAGAAGTTGAGAATAAACGGAGGAACGGGGCTAATGATCGGAAATCATCGCTCATCTCACGATTTCGAGCATTCATTTGTTCACGTCGGTGGGCGTGTGTTGCGCTTTTGGGCTTTGCTTTGCGCTCGAAGTGGCAACTTCGGGCTCTGGAGGAAAAGCTCCAAGAGCCAGGAAAAGCTTCAAGAGCTTTTGCTGACTCTTGGAGCTTTTCGTGGCTCGTTTTCATGCATTCTTTCGACGTCGGCGTTACAGTGTGCCCCTCCACTACCCTTTCATACGCCAAGTTAGACATTATCAACGTAGTAACTGGTGCCATCTTAATCAACATGAAATCAGATTTTGCTATGGTGTTCTCCCGATCACCAGAGCGAGAAGCTCAGCGAACATTTTGCCGAATTTATAAAGAGTAAATCAATCTGTTGTTTAACTGAATCAGTTCTGCGATCTATAAGAGAGTCCACGCTGTTCTGAAGTTTTTTGTCTGTCGTCATCCAAGATATGATATCCTCCTTCAAATCGGGCATTAGAGAGAAGCCGAAGTTGTGGAGAGATATCGATACGACATCTTCTATTCAGCCCATAGTTTTCGATGGCTTCTGAGAAAAAGCAGGCTTAGACTTTATCCATACATACATTAGCAGGATACATATTACACGTTCGTCTTCGCTACTTCTCGTTTCTCCAGTCGACGATCTATACACGGGAACGAAAAGTAATCATCAGAGGCTTCTGCACTCCTCCCTATGTCAACCCCCACCTCCCCCACCCTCTCCATCGTCATCTACGTCCCTCTCCTCTCATCGCTGTTCCGTATAAATCAGCTCTCATTTCGACGTGTTCATTTCAGTCCAATTATGATTCTCAGATGTTTTCTGCTTCTTCTATGTTTTCCCTACATCTCTCTGAATTAAGTCATTAGTTGCATTTTATTGAAGACAAGAAGTAACTCTTATTCGTGCACGACCTGCCTTCCACTTCGATCTTGTATGGCGCACATTGGTTCTACCTACAGAGTTTCAAATATTGGAAAATCTATAGAATTCAGGTGACGTTCACATCTCTATAACATCGGCCCTGACAGTCTTATCATAAAGGCATAGAGTGCTTTACATACTGACACACCCTCTAAGGGGTTGTGCGTGCTTTAGAGGGGTAAAGTTCGTCTCTACTAGGCGCATCATTCACGTTTCTTTGCGTTATTCTGACCTCCCATTTAGGTGCTTGAGTTCCACAAAGTTCGTCGTCCGAGATTTGAGCCGTAGTGAGGAAAAATGGGTATGTGGGCCCCGGAACTGTAGGCATGAACTCGCAGCAGACGCACTCGTAGAGTCCTCTTCAGCCTCATTACGCTTACTCATCGAATGTCCGTCGAAGCAAAAGACTTCTCAGTAGCAGCACGTGCTGCACCGAAAATCACGTGGTCGATCCAAAGCGACAACGCGACGCTTACGGGCAAATTTTCGCCGCCCCCTCTCGTCATCGCGACAGCACTTCGTTGTTTTCCAGAAGCACGTGGTGCTCCTAAAAAAATTAGCCACGATCCCAGCGCCACCGCTGTAGCACATGCTCCTATCGCACAGAAGGGCGCGACGGATCTGTCGAGACTTTTGGAGCCACACCCGATCAGCAGGGGTAGGCCCTTCGACAGCAAGGGTTCGTTGATGTTACGGACCGCAGAAAGGGGGCAGCTCGCTGTAGACCATGAGTTAGACCCCCTCCTTCTAGGAAGACACTCGATGTTATCATACGAGAATGGCCCCGAAAAGCCAACTGCGCCCTATAGGATGGGTGCCTTGTATAGGTGCTCTGCGACTGATGTGAAAACAGTCGCTGACACGTCAATCAATTAGGAGCCTTATCGTCTGATTATCGCCCAAGCGGCTCCGTAGTCGGGCCGAACGCCTATCATTGCCGGATAGAAAGTCTCGAGGGGACACCGACAAAACGGTCCGGTGCTGCTCGAGGAGCACCGGCTCTCTTTCAAAGCGCTATGCAGTCAAATCGAATGCTCATCGTGGAGGAATCAAGCCTCCTCCTTCCTCCCGAAGTTTGAAAGAGAAGGGTAAGAACATGAGCACCGTTGGAAGGTTCGCACTAGAGAATTGTCCGATCCTACCCTAACAATTAGACATTAACTATACACTCCCGGCTTTTACATTGGTCGACGTCTTGAAGTTCTCCCAACCTTCTTCTTTAAAAAGAAGAGAACGCTAGGTACGCGGGTCTGCACATGAAATGATCTTGTACCTTTCGTGTCCTTCCTGCTTCATTTAATTGCGCGACGAAATTGGCTTAGTGTTTGATGATTGTGAGGATGTACTCATGCGAAGCGGAGCCTGTGCTAACAATTACAGCTGCATCAGCTAGTGAATCCGCCCGCTCAGACTGTACATACACCTTGTAAACTAATGATGTGAGGTTAGAATTGAGCGTGTCTAGTGGAGTGGGTTCTCACAGCCGGGTTAGCTGATTAGTAGTAAGAGGATTGTGAGTTGAGATGACGTGTGATAGAGAGCGAGTGAGGAATGAAACATTCATTGACTAGAATAAAAAGTGAGCAAAGAATAGGATGGATCGTCCGGTGACGGTTCAATCGCCCTTACATGGGGTCGGGCGAGGTTCTCGAAGAAGATCATGGCAGCAGATCACGGTAGAGCATCATACCACACCATCGACAATGCCTAAATCTGTTATACAAACCTGTCTGGCTTTCAGCAATGGTTCCGAAATTCTTGAATGCCCACCCAAGACGGTTCCTTTTTTTCAAGAATCACCCGTTTTCTATGAGAAGCTCTACCAAATTCCGGCCTAGAAAAGCCAAACCCACAGGATACCAACGCAAAAACTGATTTTGAATTCTGAGTGAGCGTGTCAGAGTCGATCAGAAAACGTTTTTAGTTTCTTGAGCACCCGACTATCCCATGCGTGCTTCACTGGTAAGTCATAAAACGATCGATTATAAAGTTATGATGTTTATCTATTTCTATACGGATGCGTCACGTACTCGGCGGTCTTAGCGAGATCGTGAGCACATCCCCTTAGGATCTTCGCTTAGGTTTGGTACTACGCCCTTCGGTGGGTGCATTTTCATCTTGGGATCTTGGTCATCTTTTTCAATTCTTTCCCTTCTTGACATGCTAGCATCGTGGTAGAGAATGATCACCACGGCCGTTTATAATGATACGTATAGGTAAGTTTCCTGAGTGGCCGTTATGATGAAAATTAGGAATGTGATATCAGAACTCCTTGGAAAGATTCACATCTGTTTTGCTGGCCTTTTACAGTAAGACTCAATTAAAAGGAATTTATGAGAGAAATTTGGATAGAAAAAAATAATACAGATAGTTTTATAATTGATTCGGCGGTGTTTTACGCTGAACACGATTCTTACTATAATCAACCCTCTGTCTCACTGCTTCCCTATTCCTTTTTAACGCAACTTAGAACATCGGAATCTATCCCCGCTCTCTGACTGGCATCAGGATGAGCTTTCTGAGCACATGAGAGCCTAAGGAAGAGCGGAGCTGAGGGGTCCACTTCTGAACCTAATTATATCTTTGATAATTAATACTTTGACTGTAGCAGGCACGAGAACTAACATTTCGGCGGCCTCTCCCTCATCGGAGTCCAAAAAAGGGTTGAATCTACGTGTTTAATTACTCGGAACTTTTCGAGCACTTGTTTTGGCCTCCCGCGCTAGTATATGTAGCCGCGAAACAGATGGCTGCAAACCATCCAGCTGCCCGCGCGCCTGTTGCGTGCTCCGATCGATCACCACATTTCTCGTGGGCGCGCATGGACGCAGGTGTTCGCAGCCATCTGTTTCGCGATTTTATCTCCTCTCTCACCTCAAAATCTTTCCTTTCATGGCAGTCTACCCTGTGGCAACCCAACGCAGTACTAACTCGCGACTTTCCTTCCCATCTAAGTGCTCTTTGATCCGCACATGCAAGTGGCGAATTGTTTCGCCGATATATTTCTGGCCACAGCTCTTATATGTGATGGGGTAAATAACCCCAGAGGCTACAGCCTCCATCTCTAGCCGCTGGGCTAATGAAGCACTATGGTGTGACGCATGCGCAGTGATATAGGCGATTTTGAAATAAACGCTGTTTTCAACTTTCGGGGTTGAATGGTCTGGATTCCCCATCGGGAAACAAATTACGCTGCGTGTTCGCCTACCTGCTAGTCGTCCTATTATGATGTACAAATCAGAGTCATGAGCAGCACCGAAGAAGACGGCGAAAAGGCCGGGTTGCAGGGATGAAGCTCTTTAAACGTCTTCCCGAATTCTTTCTCGGGCACAAGCGTACCATAGCGGAGATCTTCGCAATAAAATCGAACATTGACGATTGCGAGGATCGCGTCGGAACCTCACAGCGTCTTGTGAAACCGCTGGGGAACTTGACTGTCACTGTACGGACACGACATTCAATCGGTCCCACATTCCAGCCTTTTGAGGTTGAATCAAAGCGTCAAGGCATTGCCTAGTTAGGCATGTATGTTTTGCTGTTGTGCAACTGTATTAGTGTTGAACCCCTGTTTAGTATAACTAACGTTTTTTTCTCACGAGGTTGAAGAGCGTGACTGATTGACATCATTCTGTTGTCAGAATTGCGAGCGCATCTGACTAGAAGGTGTAGGGATAACATAGTTTTTCTAAGCCGTTTATCGCGACCACGACGATGATTGCCCTTTTCACTATACCTTCTTCAGCAAACGCAAAGTTTCATGATGATTAGACACGCTTTAATCGCAGAACACAATATCCACATGATTCCCCTTTGCCGGGGGTTTTATGTTGTATTCTCTTCGTGTTTTATGAATTATATTTCAACCTTACGTTGCACAGATATGTATGTGCACGAAAACTTCAGCTAAAAACATTTCTCAACTTTGTGTGCATGAGAATTGAGATTGAAGGTGGTGTGTAGCTATTCAATAAGCAAGTATGAGCGAATGCTCTATGAAAAATCTGAGTAGATTACTTGAAGCCCTCTGCTGGAACCTGAGTTATAGTGCCAAACTCAGGTGCAACTCGTTTTCCCCATTTGAAACTTTGCAGGAGCCTAAGAAGATCAGGATCCTGAGACCTAGCTACGCCTTCAGTTCTACCTACAACTGCTTTCGAAAACTTGTTCATTGTTCTTCTCGCGGAGCTGAGGAATGAATGACCTATTAAAATTGAGCAGTTCGGAATTAAGCCCGATTTGGGTTCTTCGCTCCATGGCCGTCGCGTGAATCAGCAAATACTTTTCGTCGTGAACCCAGACTAAATGTTAGAGCTTTCAGTTTCACGTTTCGATTGTGTTCTACAAGCCTAGCCGTCACTTCCTAGCACAGTCCAAGGGTCCCTGTAACTTATTCCTTCTAACATAGATTGTCATTTACACTGAAGTACACTTTCTCGTGTTTTTTTTGTATTTTTTATTGGTTTATTGATAGTTTTCTTTTGTTTGGCATCTAAAAGTGGTAATTTTCTTATTATGAAACCGTACAGCTGCATAAAGCTACATCTGCATTCAATTCTCTAATCAAGTGTTTGGGGCCTACCCCTAACGCGAAGGAGTTTGAGTTGCGCGTCTACCTATCCGCTATTCGTCCTATCCTGATGTACGGATCGGAGACGTGGGCAGCGACGAGGACGCAGATGGAAAGGTTGGTTCGCACGGAGAGGTTTTAAGGCGTTTGCTTGGATATTTCTGACCGCGAGTAAGCTATGACGAAAATCTTCACAAGGAAATTGGTGCAATACATCAACGCTTGACACGAGGGAGGTGCCAGCATCTTTCAAAGCTTTTCAAACAGTAAGGGAAGTCGACATCGACAGCTTGGGCATATATGTACTAAGAAAAACGCCGGATCATCTTGTAGGCCCCCGTCATAGTCGGCCAAAGGCTGAACTGAGTCGTCATTTCCGTCCCTGGTGATCCTGCGCCGTCTTCTCGCGTCCCTAATGATCGGCTGTATTCCAATCAATTACGCGGGCGCACTCGAGAGCACTGCGAACGACGTAGTCCGGCCGCAACGTTGAGCTTTCCCACCTTGGTGAGCAATGTATTACATGCGTATCGACTTGGACGGGACTCAGGTTTCGAAAAATTACACAACGCCCCACTTGACTGTGTGAGCAGTATTTGCGTATCGATCGTGCTGGGTACAGCCGATTGGTCAACTATGACGGGAGTCGTACAACACGCTCTGAGGCTGACTCCAAATCATGTGTGGGAAATTCCCCTGAACGTAGCCGAAAGTTGTGGACGATTGAGATAAAAGAGGACTTGAAGTTACTCGGCATCGAAAGACACTTCAGGCGCGATGTTCTTCTTCGCAGGAAATGGAATAGTGACAAATGGCTGAAATGTGTTCAAATTGTGGCTGAAGACCGTAAACATGGATACAGCTGAGTACTAGGACGGCACACCTCGGTGAAGATACGCACTGATCACGTCAAGCAGAATTCAGCCGATTAGTTAAGTGTTTCATCAAACCGTCACCCCCAGCAGGATCGTTCAAGGTCACATGAGCGCCTTCGTGCTCCCCGAAATCAACATCATTTCCAAGCGACTTTACGCCCGTGGTAATCCTTCGAGAATCTTTTCGAAATTGAGTTTTTCTGATTGTTGAGCTTCTTGTAAAGACACTTCTACTTTCTCTTCAATCTTTCGGTCGGTCTCCGCGAAGGACCAACCTGATTTCCACGATTTCGCGGCGCCCTGTAGTCTTGTAAGATTTCGGATATTTCTATTGCTCACTGGTTCTGTTATTGTTTATGCTTATCGTAGGCTAAAGTGACTAATCCAGAAAGGAAGCCCTGTGAATAGCTTGTCGCAGCAGCAAGCAATCATTGCTCTGCGTCAGCGTGCCCTCGAACAATCTGTGGGAAATTTCTTGTGGACGCACCAAACCTGCTTGGTGCGCAGTGATACTTGGGTGTTTATGATATTTCTCACAAACAGGCACGCTTTTTGTTTTGTTTATTTGCAGTAGGAAAACACGATCACTTTCGTCATCCAAATAGGCGTGAAACAAGAGGGTAAAATGTCGGCCAAGTGAGCATGTCACGGCCAATTTCACGTCATAATGTATTGCTCCAGAATATAAACTGCGAATGACATAGTTCAATTCTCGTTCTTAGATCTCATATCCCGCAATTACTCTGAGCTTGCATTTGACAACGATTGCATGTCTGTCCTTTCGAAAGCTAAAAACTAGCATAACATGGCATAACATTACATCGCATTACACAGCATAACATAGCATTGTTCTGATTTGAAAAATCTGTTCAAATAGATCGTTATTCTAGACTATTACGAGTGTTTTGGGATATTTTTGAAGGATCTGTTGCAATAGTACTCCTGAGTCTGATGTGTGAGAAAAGTTAATTGTCGTTTGACTTATTGGGCAATAAAGTTCGTTTCGAACCTTTCCGTAGACGAACTTCATCGGCACAATCTTTACGAGCCTCTTCAGTGAAAAGGAAAACTGCTACATTATTAGAAATTTCTTACTTAAATGACATAGGAATAGAGTTCAATAAGGATAGAAACTTGAAAAAACGTAAGTTTTTGTCTAGAAATATAGCCACTAAAGCGACGAAAATCACATCGAGCATGTAACGCCCTCCCTCATCCAGGGACCCCGGCATACTTCATAAAGCGTATAGAACGTACGCTGTGTATCAGAAAGATAGGAGACCCCCTGAATTTGTCGGTCTCGCGTTTGTTGAGCAGGATAGATCTTCTTCGTTAAAACCATTGTGATCAGGATGTAAAATAACATCCGTGTACCTCATTTCAGCAAGATCAAATGTTTGTGCACATTTCCAGAGTAAATTTTTGCCTTACGACGCGTATCAAAAGGACAGGACACCCCTGGTCTGAATCGGATTTCCCGTTCGATAAAGTTGGTGATCAAAAATCTGATGGTCGATTGGCTCTTCTTACTCCCTCATAGCACCAAATACTTGATTTGGTAAAGTATCGACCAAGTTAGCCAGACTTCGCCAGTCGATCTTGCTCCATTTTTCGAGTCTGGCCTGTTGGAGCGCAGAAATCGACAGATATCGCTGGCCATTGGCTCAGGCTCGACACACTAAAATACCCCAAGGCTCTTCATTTTTTTTTGAAATCAGAACTGTAGACCAGCCACTCCGGACAAGGCAGTTGTTGCCAGCAAAGAAGCTGACCTCGGACCTGCTCACGTCAACTTTCTCGTTGTCTTGCTAGAAACTGCAATTTTCTCACCCGAAAACATGGGGAAATGAAAGTAGGTGTTACTCTGATATTCTTTGGTACTCAATGGAGATCATCCGTCTCCTGGCGAACGCAAGAGTAGACGTCCTTGACGGGCAAATGCTCTGACAGAAAATGAGAGATCTACACCGCATTTCCGACTGTTGAAGTGGACAGCGTCTTCGACTATTTGCGTATCGGCGATAGTTTCTGACAAGAAGAATTTGAATCTCGATAGGACTGATGGTTGGAAGTGCTACTAAGGGAATTTGAGGATGGGTCCTGAGCAATTTAGTCGCCAGAACTGCGAAGGTAGATTTCCCACTTTCTGTCAGAGCATTTGCCCGTCAAGGACGTCTACGACTTGCGTTCATCAGCCATCGGATGATCTCCAGTGAGTAACAGAGGATATCAGAGTAACACCTACTTTCATTTCCCCATGTTTTCGGGTGAGAAAATTGCAGTTTATAGCAAGACAACGAGAAAGTTGACGTGAGAGGGTCCGAGGTCGGGTCCTTTGCTCGGCAATGACTATCTTGTCCAGAGTGGATAGTCTACAGTCCTGATCTCAACTAAATGAAGAACCTAAGGAGCATTTTAGTTAGTCGAGTCTGAGCCAATGGCCGGCGATATCTCTCAATTTCTGGGCTCCGACAGGCCATAAACGAGAATTGGAGCAAGATCGACTCGCAAAGGCTGGCTAACTTGGCTGATACTTCACCAAATCGAGTATTTGGTGCGGTGAGGGAGTGAGGAGAGCCAAGCGACCATCAGATTTGTGATCACATGATTTTATCGAACTAGCCCAGGGGTGTCCTATCTTTTTGATACGCGTCGTTAAACAAAAATTAACCTTAGAAGCACAAACATTTGATCTTACTTGAAAAGGGTATACGGGGGTTATTTCACATCCTGATCACAATAGTATTGATGAAACAAGATCTATCCTGCTCAACAAACACGAGACCGACAAATTCAGGGGGTGACCTAGCTTTATGATAGCCAGTGAATGTGAGACCACTGTTAGAATATGGGACTGTTGTTTTCAATCCTCACAAAGTCAAATCGAAAGTTATCTTGGAAAAAGTGTAATTTAACTTCGCGCGAAAAATTTTGACGAGATCTACATACTGGTTTCATGTATGACAATATTCCACGTAGTCTGACCCTGTAATGCTAACTTCAAGTTCGAGTCGCCTGCACATAGGCGCAGAAAGCTTGACTTGATCATGTTGTAACAAATCCTATACGGTTACACTGGACTCAAACAAAACAGTTTTCTCGAATTCACAGTGCCAGTGACACGGTATGACTCTAGAAAGTTAGCCATTACAAGAGCTTGAAAATGTGTTAAAGGCAGTGTTCACGATGAATTTCACTTCCGATATCTCCACGGCTTACGGAAGGTCTGGTGCCCTATATAGCAAGGCATGCTCAAAAAGGACACGAAAGACGCGTTTTCGAGCAAAAATAGGCCCTCTCTTGTTTACGTCGATTTTTGAGCGTGGAGGAATTGACCGCTGGAAGGATGATACCTATCAGTGCAATGAAGCGATCAGCTCACTTATTAGCACTTCTTTCACCTGATCATTCTTGTAATCTGAGTCTTCATTTGCTCATTTGGAGGGGGTGGATATGGGGCACGGGGCGTGTCTGGAACCCCAAAACGCTTGTTTGCAGCCGTTATTCTGCCGCTCCTGGCTCGTTTTCTACCGTTAATTCGACACTGGGAGCCTAGGATCCTTCTCGCCTATCATTTCACTGTGGATTGTCAACGAGGATGATCATCGTGAACGCTGCCTTTAGGCGTCACTTTTTTGTGAACAAGGTGGGCCCGGACTTTGAAAGGTTGCAAAATTCACCGTTTCATCAGAAGAACCCAATACTTTCGAGGGTACAGTGGAACATACACTTTTATCCTAAGGCATCTTTCATAATCCTCACCGCAAGCGCGACACGCGCGTCACGCGCGTTGGACTAGGAAACTTCCCCGCGCGTACCGTCCATCCACCACGACCCTAGCGGTTTCAATATTTGAATCACTACTCGCTTCTCAGTTCAAGTACACTGCACCATGAATAATTCTGGGATTACCCTACGCTATCCATACGCAAATGCAAGCCAGGAATTGCTGTGCATGCCTTAGTTAAAGGCAGCATACACGCTCCTGAACGTGATTGAGATAACCACGGAAATAGAATGGTCTGGCTCAGAACACAACGCCTACCCATCTTGAAATCTCCAAAACGGCCCTCATTGCAGCTATATGAGTAAGAAGTTCACCTCGCCTCTGTGTTTGAACGCCACCTGTATTTGCGTCCTCCTCCGAAACAGAGGTGGTCATTCCCACCACCTCTGTTTTGGAGGAGGGCGCAAATACAGGTTCGGGCAGATACAGGGGCTGGGTGAACTTCCCACTCGTATAGCTGCATTGGAGGCCGTTTTTAACGCTTCAAAATGCGTAGGCGTTGTGTTCTGAGCCACACCATTCTATTTCCGTAGTTATCTCAATCACGTTTACGAGCGTGTATGTCGCCTTTGAAGGCAGTGTTCACGATGAAAAAAGTATTTGAAATTCCACTACGAGTGATTATTGGAGGAGCACACTGTAATGTTCACTTCGAAAGAACGCATGAAAACGAGCCAGGAAGAGCCCCAAAAGAGCCCGAAGTTGCCACTTTGAGCGCAAGGCAAACCCCAAAAGCGCAATGCCCGCCCACCGACGTGAACGAATGAAAGCTTCAAATTGTGAGATGAGCGATGGTTTCCGTTAAATAGCCCCGTTCTTCCCTTCAATCTCGACTTATCTCTTTACCCAGATTAGCTCGCATACGTCGGCGGCAAAAGACGGAAGTTACAAGCCTCGGAAAACTCGTCCACCACGATTCTCTAGCTCAGTTTTTGAGAAACCATAACTCCGTTCCCAGAGGATCGTGTACGATTACAGAGACATCGTTGGAATCACCATGGGACCGTTTTCACGATAGACTAAAAACAGAAAAAAAGATTTTCATCCTGGACACTGCCTTCAAGGTTCCGTCCATAGCAGACGTCCTAGCGTCATGTGACCGTAAAGGGACGCTTGGAGTTTGCATCTCCAGCATTTGCTATTGATCTGACTCCTCAGCGACCACCCCAGCCCGCCAGTTGCTGACGGTGGAGGCATAGCGGCAGTAGCGGCTGTCACTCATCAATACCATCGTTAACCACGTGCCGTCCTCGGATAAGTTGCTTGGGCCAGCCGTCGAGCGTCATGCGCCAGCGTTTCAGCTCTGGCCCATGATGCTCCGACGCCTTGACGCTTTGCCGCTTATCGTCTACTATGGACCGAGCCTAAAGCCCAGATTTAGCCTGCACCACCATGGCGGTGCCGCCAGAGACTCATAGCTGCCTCCCGCTCGTCCCGCGCGGTGAAAAGTTTCATAGTTAATCGCTCTTTCCGTGCGTCACGCGCGTGCCGCGCTTGCGGGGAGGACTATGAAAGATCCCTAAGAAGTCTCTATCTGAAACTCTTAAACATCTACACATTGCTGTCAAAATTCGTGCTATTCTTTTTTCTGATGGTGTATGGTTTTCAACAATTTCGTTTTTATCACACGTGCCATATTGGCTAGTGTAATAAACAAGTACAAAAAAATCACAATTGTGTTTGGAAACATTCTCAGAAGTACACCTAATTAGAATAGATTCCCTTGCAAACGGGTGTGTGACCCCAAAAGGTCTCCCTAGTTGATTATATGGAAGTCAACCTAGGCCACAGAGACAGTCTCATTATCAGCTAGAGAAATTAGGAACTCTTAGCAAACTTGGGGATTAAGTATGTAAAAATTGTGAGTCTGAAAACAGCATGGAATGGAAACAGTAGATATGCTACCCTCCTTACAAAGAATCGTATGAAAATAGTGTTTTCCCACCTCTAATAGGTATCTAAGCTGAAAATGAAGCTCTTAAGTTGAAGAATTTGACAGAACAAACAGGAAATGGCGAACGACGGAAGGAAAATATAGTGTGTTTTCGAAATATTGCATGCTTGCCGCAAATCGTTGTCCCCAGTGGTGTTGTTTGATTAGGGCGCTTTTTCTCACATGCCTAGAAAAAGAGTATTCACCCGGCGATTTTCAGCTAAAATACATGCTTTTGGCTGAAATGTTGAGTAGGTTCTTGGCCACCTACGTGCACCTCGTTTGACTGGTCCTATCTGAATAGAGCTCTAAGTTGCTTTATTCAGTCAGTGTATGCACTTGACTTTTCTGCCGCAATGACCTCATCAAGCCTGCCTCACAATCAAGAATCTCGTGGACTATTTCCTGGTCAAAAGAAGTGCAAATTCTAAGCTCTTTAAAGAACTCATGATTTTGAAGCTAATGTCAAAAACTCATTTGTACAATACCTCTCATAGGATTTGATCAGACGCGCGCTAGGAAGCATTTTCGAGAATAATTAGCTCCCTTGAATTTTTTATCTTTCAAATCTGAGAAATTATTCGGATCCTAGTGAGAAAGGCTATCCAACGGCATAAAAATCGGCAGATTTTGAGGTACTGGTAGTGAGTGTGTGTGTGTGGGAGGGGGGAGGTGGGACTTACCACAACCAAAGTTTTCGGTTTTTTTTTAAATCGATATTCAGAAAAAAAACTTCACCGTCGATTATGGCGCAACTTAGTTATTAGCGGAAAATTTCAAAAGGGACCAGTCTTTCTGGCCACCCGGTACTAAGTCAAAACTTTGGGGATTGACAACATCGCCAGCAGCCCTGGCAAACCCGTAAGGGAGGTTACTCTCTTTAAGGGTTTAGCCGCCCCTTTACCTAGATTTCGGTCAAAAACTCAGGTTCCAATTCAAGCAAATAACTTCTTATTCCTGTCTTTTTTACCAAGTATAAGATTAGTTCCAACAAATATAACATAAAAGATTTTGGTACTGATCAAAGATGTGAAAAATGTTTGACAAAATGTACTGTTTGTAGACTTACAAAGTTTGATAACTATTTTGATTCCTCCGTTACAAATTTTTGTATTATACATTTAAAACTAATTGCGCTAATTGTAGGTCTAGAGGTGTTATATATTGCTTACAATGCTCTAGTTGTAATTTACAATATGTTTGAATGACGACTAGGAGCCTAAAAGAGAGAGAGAGAGAGAGAAAGTAATGAAACCTCTACGCAATATCAACAACCATGAAATATTTACTCCATTATACACACCATTATCATAAATGTAAATCCAACGTAATTGTACACATCTTGGACTCTTGTCAAGAAAATACGGATATAAGCATTTTACTGGAGAAGGAAGGGTTTTGGATGAAACTTCTTATGACACCATACCTTTTTGGTCTTAATGATAATATTGAAGGGTATGGAAGTATTTCAGATATTAGTAATCCACGTACTGTGCTTCTCTGGTCTAAATTCCGGTCCGCAGTTGCGTCTCGATACGCTTTGCGGCCGCACGCTCCCAAGTCGGAAGACTTTCCAGCGCCGCACCTGTTGACTTTAGGTGGGTTTTGGAAACTGAAAAAAAGTTGGAGAAAACAGTATAAATAGAGCTACATCGAGTAGGCTTCGGCACTGGAAACTCGACCGACTCGAGCACGTGCTGCCGCAGAGCGTGTCGATACGCAATTGCGTACCGGAATTTGGCCCAGAGAAACACGGTATGCATAAAGTTAAACGTCCATTCTTTGCATTCAAAATTACCAAGGAACGGAGTAACAGAGGTATGTAGAGCGAACAAGATAAATAGATTGAATTCTTTGGATGTTCAAAATGTTATAGATTACATTGAGAGAGAAGGAAAAGATAGGTTGAATGCTATGAAAATACATAGTTTGATAAAACACATGAATAAAAGAAATATACGTAAGCTTATAGAGCTATCACAGTCAGATTTCTCCCTACATATATCACCAAGAAAACTAAGTTTCTGATTTTGTGCCTTCTCACTCAATTCCACTATCACTTGGAAAGTAACGAAAGGCGTGAAAATGAACAAAAAGATTACTATTACTCGAAAATGAATCGTTTCAATAATGTTTCCGCTTCACCACCTTTTCCGTTGGACTGTACATGTATCGTACATATGCTCTGTTTCGGAGCCAAATCCACTGTGTTACTTCGCGCGCTTATGCGGAGCCAGGGGGAGAGAGAGCGAGAACGTGCGAGGTTGACGGAGACGCAGCATACGCGCGCAGACGTGCGCGATGAACTTAAAGGCAGGGTTCTCGATAAAATCAGTTGTTGTGCTACCTCCATGGAATGGTAGATCTGGCCATCACAAATGGAGAAAAAACGCTCACTAACTAGTTATTGCTTGGTGTCCTCCCGCCCCCAATTATCGGGATTTGTGTAAAAGCCTGTTTTGTAAACTTTCATCTTGCTTCTAAAGTGATTTCTGAGCATTTCTGGAGACCACTGAATACTTTAGCAGCAAAATTAAAGGCGGATAAGCTAGCATTAGTGAAAATCTCGTTAATTAAGGGGCCGGCCGACACCGGTAATTTGCCGTTATACTTGGTTTTTGACCGTTTTTCCCGCGAATTTCCGGGTTTTTTTATATTTTTTCTTTTTTTTTATGGCCAAACCTACATTCTGATAAAAAGAGCTCAAAAGTCGTTTTAATCGAGAACCGTGCCTTTGAATAAATATCACTCCGAAGTGGAGTATAAGTGCATGTTGCGTGTGAATTAGAAGTAAGTTGGTCGAAGACTTCACGTATGTAACATACAGTACCATGCATGTTTTTTTTTGCAGAAACGGCGTTTTGCGGCGTTTTTTGAGCTCACAAAGCGCCGTATCGCCATAACTCCTTTCAAAATTGACGAAATGAGTCTTTCAGGAAGTTTTCGTGTTCCTCTATGCGAAGCGAATGTATTGGTACGACTAGAAAGCCCTTGTAACTACGGTAATTCGTTCAAAAATGTGTATTTCCTTCTAAGATTCACATTGACCACAGGTCAAAACCGAACAGATTCCTGCTATCATGACCATCTGATCAGTTCATAATAAGGGATTTTGTTGTACAAATATTCGTTTTTCGATAAACCTCTGAGTTGGATCTATGATTTTGTAACACTATCGTATAGGACTAAATGGAAACAATCTTAAAATGACTTTAGAATTGAAATTGGACCACTTTGAAGCAATTTGTGAGCGCGAAAAACGTTGCAAAACGCTTTCTTTGCAGAAAATTTGCTCGGAACTACTCATTGCTCACATTTAATTCGATTCAGACCTTCTGAGTAGTGTATCTATTCACGGATGTGCTAATAACCTTTTTACTGTGCTTAGGCCTGAATATGATTTTTGTCGAGAGCACTTCAGATGATGTTTCTGAGGATGCTGCATTCTGATAACGAAAGAAATTCGTTTTAAGTGCTGATGTCTTCAGTGCGCTTGAATAGCCCTCCAAATGATTTTTCTTTTGCTTCCTCTCGTATGCGTCGGAAATCAAATTGGGACGTGACTCAAGGCGCACTTTTCACTGCCTGACCAGCATGCATGCATTCGTGAGTTCGACGTGGGCCAATTGCTCGTTTCGCGAGAATTTCCTGATTCCCATAGACGACCCGCTTCCGATGAGGACAACGAGGGGGACAGTTGAAAAGAAAAAACGCATTGCCCATCATCACTGACGTCTTCGTAATGGATGTGATTACTTCAGAAACGTTTCAATGATTTCTCTCTACGTACAGTTCGTTTCATGATCAAAGGAAACCACCGGCTTTCACTGTAACACATTTCCCTTTATTCATGGGGCCCTTAAAGCAAATTCAATGGAGAATAACTTTTATAACCATTTGGAACATTATTTTTTGTTTTCTGGATGTATCATGAGTGGAGGACTTTCTTGTTATATTTGGTAAATGTATCGATCATATCAAGAAAACAGCAACACGTATATATTGCCTGTCCGAATGGGAATGTCCGCCCACGCGGTCGGCGTGTCTGTGGAGCGGCCGTCGCGCAAGTGTTATTTCGAGAGAGGCTTTCCACGGCTGAAAACAGCTGATTGGAATATCATTAACTTTTTGTCGATTCTTCCTGCTATTTGATCTACAAGTCCTAAAAATTTCTTCACCGCTCGACATGCACTCCGACCGCATGGGCGGACAGTCTCTTTCGGGCCTACTCAAAGACATAGTCCAACCTCACACTCCACTTTTCTTTTTCTGCCTATCTTGGAGAAAATTTTACGCTGATCACAATGGTGTCTCCAGAATCGCTCAGAACTCACTACGAACGGAGTTAGGGCTCCTCAAAAAATTCGATATTGAACGGCGGGAAGTTCCCGGACGAGTTGTCTCGAGCTCGTATTTTTTCGTTATTCGCAGCCATCGTTCTGTAGCAGGCCACAATATAAAGCCAGACCGAAAACAAGAGGAAGAACATACATTTTGGCCAAAATCATTAGCGCGTCTCTTCCCTATTGGGGTCGGAAACCTGGCAGTGGGCGTTACCCATTTTTTCTTTCAAGGGGGCGTGGCCGACATTTTCCTAGCTTTTTCTCGCTTCATTGAGTGAATTGACATTTCGCGCTTGGCAGGGTTGCTATAGGCGGCGACCGGACCTAAATATCAAAAAATACCGCTGAGGTTGGACTGTGCCTTCAAGCAACTATGGCCTCTGCCACTGCGCAATATTCTATGCAGAAAATTAAGAATGACTCATTTTTAGAGTCTTTTGAGTTTCTATAGTGAAACTGAGCACTATCCCGTCCCGAGCTGTACGTTCCGAGAAGCTAATAGCCCGAAACGGTCGTTTTTTCGTGGTTTCTGTACCTTCAAAACGTGCATTAGTCTTCCGGAAACTAACCAAGCGTTTCAGATTTGACTCAGAACCTCTTCAGAGGGGGGGGGGGTATTAGGGCCATGATTTCAAATCCGAGGTTCCATTGTTGACTTTCTGAAGTTCTCGATTTAATTCGTGCAAAGCCTTCCAAACAGGGGAATTTTTAGAAGGAAGACTCTACCACTGACGGTTTTCGCAATTCTACTATAGATGTGGTCCTAATTGTTTCTCTGGGGGTTATTTGGAGTGCTTAACACAACTTCGAGGTCCGTTTATCGATTTTTCGCAGCTTACCGTAGATTGCGATGGATATATTGTCGTTCTCCGAGCCAAATTCTTGTCCGCATTTGCGGGCTAAGGCTGTTTCACCATGCGACACGTGATAATGCTGAGAACACTTGGTCCCAGCACGATTCACTTTTCTCTCAACACGATTATCACGTGTCGCATGATGCAACAGCCGTAGTCCGCAAACGCCGACCGGAATTAGGCCCAGAGAACGATAGCACATAAGTTTGGTCGGAGTCTCAGATTTGACTGAAAATTTCTATGTGGTGGTTATTCCAAGTGTTGAGTACAGATTATTTTCAAGCACCATTATCCCTTATAGTATAGAAGTTCTCAGGTGAATCCGAGAAATGTTATCGAATCACCCCAAAAAATGCCTGGTGGGTACCCTGTGTAAACTTTCCGCGGAGCTTGAAAAAGCCTGAAATTTTTTGAAACCGGCAGCTTGGGAGAATGCCACTGTGCTCGTCTGGGCCAAATTCCGGTCCGCAATTGCGTCTCGGCACGCTTTGCGGCCGCACGCGCTCGAGTCAGTCGAGTTTCCAGCGCCGAAGCCAAATTGATGCAGTTTCCAAAACCCACCTAGAGTCAACACGTGGGCGGCTGCGGCGCTGGAAACTCCCGACTCGGAAGCGCGCGGCCGCAAAGCGTGTCGAGACGCGATTGCGGACCGGATTTTTGCCCAGAGAAGCACAGTATGCGGTTTAACTATGGAGGCCCAAGAGATATTAATGATGTAAATCGTTTTCGCAGATGTGTTTAAGGCTGAAAACACTTCCCCTGGGGCTTTTTCCAATCGAATGACCCGAATGTAAGTGTTACAGTTTTATTCGTTGGTTGCCTATCATTACAAACGATCTGTGGAGTCGCCTTGTGGTCTAGTGAATGGAGGAGGCTGCGGAGGTAGGTCACCGCGCGCGGTCGGAACCCCGTTGGCCGGTGATGTCGCCAGTTCCGCATGACCTGCCGCAGTGATCGCGCCTGCTCCATGCAGTAGACCAAATTTGGGCATTCTCGTGTTTTCCTTCCCCTGAATATGAAATGAGAAGGACAAGTTCTATCCCATGATTTTTTCTGTGCCTACCTGCGTGAGATTTATTTCCATTTCGCAGAGTACTGCAGAACTTTTTGATAAATTACTTTCACACATAATTATTGGCTTGCTAGCATTATGTGCAGCAGATGTGAAAGCAGAGAAATGAGGCCGTTTTTTTCTTTCCTTCTCGTCCTGTTCGTCTTCGTCTGTATCGAACAGAAATCTGACACTACTCTTCTTCAGATGCTTGCAGCGACGAGACGAGTGCATCTCTCCTTTCCGCTGACGACGACTAGATCATCTGGTAATACTGAATCCGCTTATTAATGGATTTTCCATTCCGCGTGATGTTCTCCCCCTCGTTTTACCCTCAGGTTTTGCCTGCCTATTAAGTGTTCGATGAAGTGCACCAACCACATTTGCAACACATAAATGGCTATTCTTCGTACTTTTCCTTTTCACCATGAAGTTAATTTGTGTAGGGGAAAAGACGGCATAGCCCGGATTGTTTTTCTCTGAGCCTTCTCTTCCGTTCTCGGACTTTTCGAGTGGAGGTAATCAGGGATAGATTACTTTTCTTGGATGAGATTCGTTCTCGATCCAGACTTCATTGTACTTTAGTCCGGCTCATTTGGCATTGGGAATCGCCTGCGTAGGCAAGGTATGGTCAGACTCCCATTTCAAGGATTAGCTTTCGTTCAACAGGTACCGGCAATGTGCGATATGAAACCCTGTTGAAGTTCATCCGCACTCATCGGATTGTCCCATATGTAAAGTCCGTCCGAAAGAAACTGTCCGCGCCCACAGTCGGCGTGCGCGTTGAGCCGCTGTCGTAAATTCATTTTTTGGACTTGTAAATCGATTAACAGGATTATTAAAAGAATAATGTATAATATTCGAGTCAGCTGTTATCACAAGGTAGCTGGGTTGAACGCGAAACCCAGATGTCAGGCAGGACTCGAACCTGATTTGCACGCTTTCCGGGCGAGAGTGTTACCATTACACTACCGACACCCCGTTCTGCATCACTCAGCTATTTGGACATGAACTGTGTGGGCACGCGTTCAACTCAGCTACCTTGTGATAACTTGTGATCATATACCATGCCATAATAAGGCATTACATATTCAAAAACATCAAAATTCTGTCTCCAAAAGGCCTCAGCTCAACTGGCTTTAATGCCGATTTGTGCTTACCAGATCTTACCCGTTAACGGGTGTTTGCTGTTGTGCCAAAACAGTTTATCTGTGAATAGCTAAGGAATGGAGTTCTGGGCGTTGGTAGTGTAATGGTAACATTCTCGCCCGGAGAGCTTGCAATGCAGGTTCGAGTCCTGCCTGACATTTGAGTTTTGCGTTCAACTCGGCTACCTTGTGATAACTTGTGATCATATATGTACCATGTCATATTAAGGCATTAAACATTCAAAAACATCGAAATTCGAGTCAGCTGTTTCCAGCCGTAAGAAGGCTCGCCCGTAAAAAATGTTTTCGCGGCGGAGCCCGCACGCCGACCGCGTGGGAGGACAGTCTCTTTTGGACGGACTTTAACCTTGAAAACGGAAAATGCGTGTCATTCTTAACTTTAGACTTTTGGCACCCTTTCTAAAGTTTGCTTGCTCTTACAGCTTAATTGCATCACATGAAATGTAAGTCGATAATTTAACGTAATCGCATTATTTATCTGATCGCAACTCGCCATTTCTCATCCATCAAAGTGGACAACCCGTTTCTACTGCGAATAAACAGACTCCATGGACGCAAGTCCTTTAAGTGCATTTTTGTTTCCATGTTTGCCTTATTTGAGTTAAATACGGTTCTCAGCGCGTAGTTTCGTTCAGGATCACCAATTTTCGAGAAGCCAAGGGTCAGGAAAATATGCCTTACTCTCTCATGTCTTTTGGGTAGATGGACATCTTGAGAGAGTGGAATGTCGAGAGGACTACAAAAACTGGGACTCAAGAGGAAAAACCAGGTGTGAAACATTCAAAGATGAAAGAACTATCCGAGATTCATTGCGCCCCATTTTGAAATTGCAAGGATTTGTTCAACCCGAGATCCCACTGGATTCGAAATAAGAAAAGACATTGGTCTGAATGCGGTTAACTCCGGTGAATTCGCTAGGATCAAATCGGATCGTCGAAATAAAATCATTAAACAGATCGGATTAAAGAGTCAGAAAAATCAAATAAAGAATCAGTACAAATTTATTCTCCGTCTGTTTAAAAACGGATAATGATCGACTTAGGCGGATAATTGGGTCTCTGACCCCTAACGAGCGCGCCCCTTCGCAGATCCGCACCCCTTTGCTTTTATGCGGCCTATTGAACTTAGAAATTTGAACTTTAAATGATTTGTAAGCAATGCATTCTAATTATTTCAGAACACAAACTCCACCCAAGCCTGGGAAAGTCTATCCAATTTTGATCCAACTTGTCCGATCCGCTAATCAATATTTGATTTCATTAAGGACTCCCCATCTCAAATCCTATTGCGGGCCATACAAATCCCATTCAAAGTGATGTTTGCCTACGGAGTGTACGACGAATCTGAATCATTGCCATATTCGGTTGAATATCTGAAAATGAATGAAAAAAATTTATTTTGGATCTGCCAAAAATGTGACTCACCGAGGAAAGTAAATTCGTTTAATTCAGAGCCCGAATCACTGAAAACATGTACCACAATATCTGAATAATTCAAAATTTGAAAATGGCCAAAAATGAATGACTCGGATCCAATCTATTCAGAAAAAAAACTAGCCCAGTAGCAGATCCTCTCAGCCAAAGCTTCAAAACCATTGAGACTTGACTCGATGTTGTCAGATTGCCAGATAGCCAAAAAAGTTGTTCGGAGTACCAAAAATCAACCAGCTCTACCACGCCGTTAATACTTAAAGGCAGTGGTCACGATCAAATATTCTTGTCGTCTTTTTCTCTCTAAATCCCTTTCTGGTCTCGAGTAGTAGGACCTATAAGAAAAAATTGCGAAAAAATCACTGTTTCGGGCCAACTTTGATAACTGAACTTTCTTGTCTTTTGATGGTGGACGAGCCCACCCCACATCTTCGGCATCGATGACCTCTTGTATCAAGAACATCAGCTGGTTTGAAATTGAAGTTCAATCAATGAACCTCCGGATTCATGTACATACACATCTAGTCAAAAACATTGACTGAAGTGCTTTCTTTCATTGCTCAACTGTTTCTATTGGGTAAATTTGCATTTATTTCTTGCTCTGAATGTCGACGATTTTTGACTGCTCGGCATGAGACTGCGATCTTTTTGGTGGGCGCTGTGCACGTGTGCACGAACTGACATCTTTCGGCCCTAGAAACTCTAATTCTAGCCCGTTATTCACCGCGCTACCTTCATAGTTTTTTAGCTGTTTTTGATCTAAGCTGATTTTCGTAGTTTTTTTGATAACGTTTCCCATCGTGACCACTGCCTTTAAAGGCAGTGTTCAAGATGAAAATCGCCTCCGGTTTTCCATCGAAAATAGAGAATATGAGGTCTGTTCGGACTAGTACTGAAGAAAAAACGAAACAAAACTCTCGAAAACGGCGAAAATTACTACTTTCTTCGCTGCAGGTAATTTTAGATTTGAACGAGCTGCTGTTTGAGGAGGGAGACTTAAGCCTCTTTCACACTTGCCCGACCGACGTCGGACGACTCGTTATCGAATGTGTAATATCTATCTACCCTACCCTACCTATCTTATCTCTCTTAACTTATCAAATTTGATAAAGAGTCGTCCGACGTCGGCCGGCGAACTATGAAAGGGGCTTTAGACGACTTCGCGCGATACCTGAAACAGCTGACGGATTCCGTGGAGCGCGCTTTGTATCGGGTTCTAGACGGTGAAATCGACTTGGAAATCGACAAAGAATTAACTAGCACACAGTTAAGAAATCTTTCAAGAGTAACGCTAAAAACACAGTGATCGAAAAACAAGCTAAGGAGGAAATAGGGATGGTCTGTCCAGCCAGCAGCCAGTCGAAATGGCCATGATTGCCCCTGATATTGATCAGAAGGGGTGGAGCGGCTGTCTTTGGATACTTGCCATCAAAATCGTCAACATCCTAGAGAACTCGTCATGAGAAAGGCGGACTGGCTTCTTTGGGGCGGGCTGGCTCTCTACACCGGTCACTTCGCATTCGTTTTTAGGCCATTATTGGGGCGTTTTCGGTGCTTTCTTTGACACAGACCCATCCATCTTCTGTCAGCATAGTACTTCAGCCTTGCAACGCGTTAACGAAATTCATCAAGAATCACTGCCTTTGAGGCATCGTACGCGCCGAAAACCGTCTCTCTGGTTTTGACATTTTTGCGTTGATTGACGACTTTATGAGCTGGTAAGTGCGGAAACCACACTCAAAAACCTTAAATCGCGACAGAAAACGCTATTCAAAGTCCATGGACACTGCGCTCAAAATTCGCGCCGGAATTGGTTCTGGATAGTTGCGCACGCGAGCGCAAAGAACGCCTACACAATTCGTACAGTGGCTTGTCGTTGGGTGCAACTCCCATCAGCTGTCTAACTAGACCTTTTAAAGCAAATCCTTTGTATTTTCATTGATTTTGGTAAATATTGGATCGTTCCCGCCTTTCAAACCCACTTTTGAGTTACAGAGTTTTGTGCTTTATTCCAGGTTTTACTCGTGTGATGCTCACTTTTGTATCCTCGTTTCATTTGAGTTTTGGCAATGAATCCAACTTGATCTCTTCAGGCGTGCTTCTTTTTTTTGACAACATATTTCCGAATGTGGCTGTCCATTGAGTTTGGCTTGGATGGAATAATAATGGAATACATTGATAGAATATAAACATTCTAAAGCATTCAGCATATGGACCAAACTTTAAACCTAAATGTGAAATACGAAAACGATAGAGTTTTACGGTGAGCGTTCAAAAACAGTACATAACACGCATAGAAAACAACTCCGCCAACGCGTAGCTAAATGCCTCACACGGAGACCAGAGATGCCCAGGGTTTCGGAGGCATCTAGTCTAACTTTGACACGAGAATTTACGTAAATTACGGAAAGTTTAGCCTCAGTTGGTGAAATTTTAGCTACAGCGCCCGCATATTCTACGTAAATTCTCGCTACAGCACCCGCATATTCTACGCTTATTCTCGTTGCAGCACACGGTCGATCGACCCACCCAGTCTTGATCTGTACTAGAAAGACGATCCCTGCTGCGATCGAGCGCATCGCGGTTTCTCCCCCACGGCCCGCAGCATCCCAGCGGCCAAAATTGTCTCTAGCAAGGTCTTCCAGAGAGCGACACCGGGTCACCCTCCACGACCACCCACAGAGTGTCAAGTTATTCGTGGGTTGACTGAGCCAGAACTGATCGAACGGTATCCCTGCGTTCCGCGTAGCCAACGCGGGTTAAGATCGCATTTCAACACAGCCTGCCGCTAAATCCGTAGATTCTCGCTACAAAATTATAGCGAGAATATACGGGTTTAGCGTCAGAGAGAATAATGGTTCGAACGACACAAGAATATGCAGGTTTTAGCTATCGTAGCTAAAACCCTTAAATTCTCGCTACATGGAGTGGGGCGGCGTTTCAGGCCGCGCCCTCGGAGGCATCTAGCTACGCATTGGTAGAGAAAAAAATAGAACAAAAAATGCGGAAATGTTGTTGCCAATCCAATAACACCAACCGACTGAAACATGGAGAACCACATCTAGAAGTATTTGACAAAAAATGACGCTGAAAGAAACTAAAATCTACGAAAATCATCGACTTGAATGAAGGAAGAGGGCTACCAATATACTACGCTCACTGCATCAGCTGCTCTCAATCGATGCTGAAATGAAAATCGACTACTGTGCATTGCGCCCTACGACGCGCCAACGGTCGCGCGCGCTGGCTACGGCCACTTACTTTTTCTTCCTTGTAAAAAAGGATCGACCCAGAAGCAGCCTCCCCCTCCCAAACTCAGGAAGACGTTTTCATGTGTCAAGAACTCCATTTGGAAGCAATTTCTTCAAATTCGGTAAATGACATTGTCAATAAACACTTGTTCAATTGAACGCAAGACCTGCGGCACGGTTCTCGGCACTCACAATGCCGTTAATGGCAGGGTTCTCGATAAGAACGATTCTCGAGCTCTCTCCATGCGAATGTAGATTTGGTCATCACAATTGTAGAAATAAGTGAAAACCCCTGGAAATTTGCGGAGAAAACGCTCACAAACAATGTATACCTTCTATAGTTGTACAATTTCGAAAAAAATGTCGAACGAACGAAAATCAAAATTTTTTCGTTCGAGATCTTTTCGAACGAACGAAAAAGGAAAAAAATTTGTTCGAAAAAATTCCGAACGAACGAAAATTTAAAAATTTTCGTTCGAAAAATTTCGAACGAACGAAAATTGAAAAATTTTCGTTCGAAAAATTTCGAACGAACGAAATTTGAAAAAATTTCGTTCGACGAAGTTTCGAACGAACGAAATTTGAAAACATTTCGTTCGACGCATTTTCGAACGAACGAAAAAATTTCGAAAAATCTTTCGAAAATTTCGTTCGTATACAACTATAATACCTTCTAATTAATGGTGTCGGCCGGCCCCCTAATTAAAGAGATTTTCTTTAATGCTTGCTTATCCGCTATTTATTTTGCTGTTAAAGTAGTCAGTAGTCTCCACAAATGCTCAGAAATCACCTTCGAAGCAAAATAAAAGTTGAAAATGCAGGCATTTATTGAAATCTCGATAACCGTAGGCGGGCGGACACCAATCAGTAACTTGTTCCTGAGCGTTTTTTCTTCTACGTTTCAATTATTTTCATATTTTTGATCACCAGATCTACCTTCTCTAGGGATAGTACAACAACCGTTTTCATCGCGAACCCTCTGTCCTAAGCAAGAAAGAATTTCCTGTTTCAAGCTTCCTTTAAAATGTTATCGTAGATTTTCTCATCGGCAGATTGTGAGCGTAGTCCAGCTTTTGGATCACGTTAGCCATCTGCCGACCATAGCTTCGTTGGGTGGAGCCATGTACTACACCAACCTTCACCCCTGGGCAGGTGAAGTGGGGAACCTTCACCATTGGGAAGACCGGTGACAACCGGTGAAACGCCCCGAAAAAGAATGAAAGCGGCCCAACACTCATGCAAGTCAATTTCAAGATTGGGTGGGTGTCACTGCCGGTTTTTCAGCCATAACATTTTTACTCTAAGAGATAGCCATTTGGTGAAGGTTTTTTCGGAATCCCCATAGAATTCCACGTCGACCTGTGTTTCCAGTTTGGAAAAATATTTTCTCGATCCTTCAGCGTAATTCATTTTACGAAACACCTGTTTTTCGCCTATAACTCTTCAAACGTCAAGGATAGGGTTCGGGTGAAGGTTGTTTTTGAAATCCACGTAAAGTTTTGCGTCGAGTGGTATATCGTGTTCCTAGCTTTGCTTGCTCCATAAGCCAGCCAGGTCGGTGGAGCCGAGCTCCATAGTTATCTCCATAGGGTGCTCTCGCTTCTATGGTGTAAGTAGGAGACGCTGAGTTCTCCTGGAGCCTACAACGGGGCTCGGCTCCACCGACCTGGCTGCCTTATGGGGCCAGCAAAGTTAGGAACCCGATATACCGTTCTACGCAGAATTTTACGTAGATTTCAAAACCAATCTTTACCACACCCCTGTCTTCAACGATTAAAGAGTTATAGGCTAAAAACCGGTGTTTCGCAAAATGAATTAGGCTGAAGGATCGAGAGAATATTTTTCCAAACTGGAAACACAAGTCGTCGTGGGATTCTATAGGGATTCCGAAAACAATCTTCACCAAAGGTCTATCTTCAAGCACAAAAAAGTTATAGACGAAAAACCGATAAATTCAGGCGAAAAAAATGCACTTTATAAACTGAAATCGGCTGGTAGAAGAGGAACGTATTTTTTCAAACTGAAAACGCTATTCGATGCAGAATTTTTATGGAGATTTCGGAAACAACCTTCACCAAAGGGCTGTATTTTGGGGTAAAAAAGTTACGGACGAAAAACCGATTGGTTGTGGTGAAAGAAACGTTACTTTATAAATTGAAATCGGCTAAGAGACTGGAAGCGTATTTTTCTCAAAATGAAAACATTATTCGACGCAAAATCCCATGGAGACTTTGGAAACAGCTCCGTTCAAAGATTCGTCCTAATGGGCAAAAATTTTTTGAGCGAAGAACGGGTAGTTTTTCAAAAATCGCTTGGAAAAATTTTCCGAAAATTTTTGACTCCAAGACAGCTCAAAGGCACTTTTTCGTGACCTAGGCAGATCATTTCATTAAGAATAGTGAATTTCAAAAGGAGGTCATCTAACGAAAAAAATGTTTCAAAATTAATGATTAAAAAGAAAAAGTTCACTGAATGCAAAAAAAGAGGATTGAGAAAATGTCAAATTTTGAAGTTGCAAGTCTATTGGGAACCTTCACCATTCCTCACTCTGGCATCCTAACCAACCTTCACCTCTCGGACCGCTGTCTCCACCCCAACGAACCTATGCGGCCGACTTACCCTCTGGTTCCTAACCAAATTTACTCTGTTCCCTCTCGCGCTTGTGCGTAGCAAGGCTAGAGACAGTGAGAACGTGTGGGAGAAGGAGACGCAGCGTACGCTCGCGATGAACAAAATAAATTCTACTCGAAAACAGAGGGTATGGCATTTTTAGCTGGGAATTCGGGTTAGGGGCTCGCTGCACACAGATGGAGGAACTGTCCTGTTTTTGCAGATCAAAACATGCACGGACACTCGGTCCGCTGGAAACACCTTTTATTCGCACAGGCCTTCCTACATGGTTACCGCTTCCACTCCACCCAAAAGTATATCGCTATAGGTGTTCTCCTATTTCGGAAGGTGTTTCAATTTGGCGAGCAGAAACCTTTCCGCCTCAAATTTTTGTGCGTGCAGATCATGAATTATACATTTGCCTCTCGGCTTTCAGAATTATCTGTAAATTACAGCACAAGGTTAGGATTATATCGTCCGAAACCGAACTGAAGTACTTGGAAATTAGAAAAGTGGACGGACCTCAAATGCATGATATCCTATTAAGTCTCACTGCGAATTTTTGCGGACTCAGAGGCTTTGACCTACAATGTTGCCTGTTGTGACCGACGAAATTTTCATCAGAAATCTGAGAATGGGAATCAGAGACAAGATCAGCTCTCCCCCCCCGCAACTCATTACCTGGGTAAAGTCGCACAGAATCCTGATTCGTCTACCTACGGAGTACGAACTGCAGCTGACAAAATTTTTTTTGAAAATCGTTAAAAAACAGCAGTTTGATTTTCAGCACCGGCTTGCCTTCAGCCCCGCGAAAACCGCCTCGGGCGAAGTTTGAGGAAAGCCCGAAAAGTTCTTGTGTGGCTGACCTACCGCAGCCTACTAAAATTGCCTTGAAAATAGTGTAATGAACATCAGATTCTCGCTCAATACCCCGAATGTCCCCAGGGGCTAAGTTTAGCAGAGACTGAAACGTTGGTCTTCTACGCTCAGGTATCTGGCGCTACCATCTCGAAAATCGACTAGTGGATATTATTCACTCAATTAGCATCACACAAAATTAGTGAAGCTTGGGACAATTTTTTTCCGACCAGAGATGCAAAAATTGGAAAAGAGTCGTTTCTGGAGATACTAGTAAAATAACTAGAACGCTCAAAGTGTTCGATCACTGTGATTGTCAATATGCTGCACTATGGAGAATCTATTCGTATCCAAGAAAGATCGCACGCTCTAAAGTCTTGAAACTTCAAAAATGCTGAATGCTTTGTGGCGTGGGTGCGCAGTGTGTACATCAGGGAAGAGCGGAGTTGGGCGTTTTGCGTTCCGAAACTCGCAGTTTCGCGCATTTTTGGCATTCCACGTTCCGCATTCCGAAAGCCGCAGAAATTTTTGCGGAATGCCAAAATATCGGGCCATCTGGGACAGAAGAAAACATTGAACGATTTCTGAAATTGTCAGCGTTACGCTTTTCAAAAACCGCGTTTCCGCACATTTTCAGCGCCCGATTCCCGACACCTGAGAGAAAAGAGTTTGTTCCGAAACTCGAAAACCGATTTCTGAAATTCCATACATTTATTCCGCTCATCCCTGGCGTACAGCGTACAACAAGGGCACAACGGTCCTGGTTGCGCAGTCTCGACGCGCTGTCTCTCGAAATTTGGTCATCGCAAAAGTTGTAAGTGAAAAAAACCCGCAACTTTGCGAGGAAAACACTCAAAAACGAGGTATAACGGCTAACTACCGGTGTCGGCCAGCCCCGTAATTAAAGGCAGTGCTAACGAAGAGAAAGTTGCTCGTTTTTTTCGGCTAAAGCGTAAGCTTTGGGTCTCTCTAAGAAGATTAAAAACAGAAGTGCGACGAAAAACGGCCGGTAAGTGGGTGAAAATCTCGTGGGCCAGCCAACCCATTGGGCCACTCCGCCCACGTCTTATAAAAGTTTCCCTGAATCCGTGGTCAGATGAGCGATGATTTCCGGTCAGAAGCCCCGTTCTTCCCTTCATTCTCAACGTCTCTCTTTACTCAGGTCAGCTCGCACACATCGGCTGCAAAAAACGGGAGTTACAAGCCTCGGACAACTCGTCCACAAAGCTTCCCTAGCTGAATTTCGAGGGGCCATAACTCCGTTTCCAGGGGGTCTTGTACGATTTCAGGGACATCATTGAAATCAGCATGGAACCGTTTTCAAGATAGGTGGAAAAACAGAAAAACACAATCATCGTGAACACTGCCTTTGACGAGATTTTCATTAATGCTTTCTTATCCGTGTTTTTGTTCTCTCTTATGCTAGCCAGTAGTCTCTAGAAGTGCTCAGCAATTACTTTGGAAGGAAAATAGAAGACGGCAAAACAGGCTTTTATAGAAAGCTCAATAATTGGGGGCGGGAGGACACCGAGCAATAACTTTTTCTTAAGCGTTTTTCCTCCAGTTTATTACTTCTTTTTTGTTTTCTGTGATGGCCAGATCTATAGTTAGGTCCGTGGCTAACTATTCAAGAAAAAAAACATTCGAATCTTAACTGCGGCTGGCGCGGGCGGTTTCAATCTCACCGGCGGCTGACTGATAATTAACAGCCAGCCGCCGGTGAGATTTACACCGCCTGCGTCAGCCGCGGTTTAGATTCCAATGTTTTCTCTTGAGGGAGCAAGCCACGGAACTAACCATACCTTTCCATGAGGATGGTAGAACAAACTATTTTATCAAGAACCCTGCCTCTAGGTGTTGGAACACAGCCGTTAGGAAAGCGTAATTTTCTAGGCTGTTCCCTAAGGTTATTGTAGTATTCGCCCAGCAGGTGGTTAGGTTCTTATTGAAATCTTCTATTTCAAGAAGCTAACTCTCATTCTACTCCTGATCATATGCACTCGAAGACGGCTCCAAAGACGTAGCGAAAAAATAGCATGTAGGCGGCACATAGCGCACAGTGATAAATGAGTGTACGAATGTACATTTATGTGTGAATAGTGAGAAGTAAAAATAAACAGGAAACAAATCAAACTACTCGAGTTGTTCAGTTTTACATATTTCCGAATACATTTTGTACAGGAATAGTGGATGTATGTATGTATGCGAGGCGTTATTACATCTTAGTTATTTTCATCCCATAAAAAGACCGTTTTCACCAGATGAAGGTCATATGCGCATATGTGAGGTCGTTGTTGTACAGCGCTTCCTTTTATTTGATGAGTTTTTGTCATTCTGCTAGGCCTGCGAATAGAAACACATGCGTAGATAAAAGTGCAAATTATTTCCTCCTGCAAAGTCTAGGAGGCTTTGCTACAGCCCGTAGCCATGCTCTGCCTTGAGTGCGGGTAAAAATTATAAGCTGCTCCGTTTCGCTCTGAAAACGCTTTGTTTCCCGAATTTCTTTCTGAGCTTTCAAGTTTGGAATCGCCTTCATTTCACTCTTCGGTTGCTTTAATATTTAACCCCTGAAATGTGACATTACATCGTTGAATAGTTCTCACCACCAGGAATCTGGCTGGGCTTACCTGGCACCTGCGGAGGGATTTTGTAAAACCATTTGTTGATAGTTGTAGGTATAGGACACTGCATGGATAATCCGTTTTCTAATTCCCCTAAATGCCTAACAAAGGAAGTATACAAAACGTATGTCGGATCTGCGGACACGAATTATAGGGTCCGTATCTTTTGAGCATATACAGCAAAACTTTGCAGTACCCCGCCCTGAGCAGCTGATCCCAAAATGTTATGAGCGTTTTCAAAGTTTGGCGAGAAGGTAAGGGTACCAAAAAATTCAAATTTTGCTCAAAACTTATATGTAGGAGTAATCTAGGGAGCTGAAGACGAACCTGATGTCTGTTTGTCGAAATTTCGAGTTTTACCGTAGGTCACGGTATATAACATGCCATTTAGGGGCCAAAACCCACCTTGGTGTTTTGAAAATCGACAAATGGACTACAGATTCATGCTTAGCATCCCAAATCACCCTCAGCAAATGATTTTGAGACATGTCTATCGTAGAAAACCGAAAATCTCGAAAGTGGCGTTTTTCCCTCGAAATTTTCCCCGGTTGGGAATCTTCGAACGAAATTAGCCGAAAACTTTGGAAAATCGGCTAATAGATCACAAATTCGTGATCAGCGCCTCAAGAAACCCCCTGGGAGATTTTAAGTCAAATCTTCCAAAACCCTCTAATAAACAAACGCCCAACCGAAAGTCCAGAACGCTGTCAGTCTGGACAAAGTATGGAAAATGTGCCTTCACCCAAACTTTGTCTAGGGAGGTAGTTTTGGGCATTGAACACGATTATAAGGTCCGTTTCCAGATTTACGGAAGTTTGGAAGGTACAAAAAGCCCAAAAAACGACCTTTCTAAGCTTGTAACTTCTTGGAACCTGCAGCTAGGGGCGGGATACTGCGCAGTTATACTATTGAGCCACAAGATATACTAACGGTACTAGTTGTTTCGGCAGATCCGACCTACGCTTTGTATACTTCCCTTGTTAGCCGATTTTTTTTTTCATCGTCTCCTTCTGTCTATGTAACGGTCTTCGTGGTTCATCTGAGATGGTCAAAGCAAGTTTAATAGAAAGGGTAAGTTGACCACGCTGGACTCAAATATTCTACTCAATTTTCAGAATTTTCAGAATCCTCGCAGTCATTAAGGGAATTTCGAGAACGGATCATTTTTATCCTGACACAGACCTACAGCATAGACAACATGGTTTTCCAAATCGCCACGGTGTGGCTAAAGCAGTCCCCAGTTGGTCTGCTTCAGTTTCCGAAAAAAAAATTGACTTGGAAGCGAAATATTTAAAGAATGCGCTAAAACGCGAGAAAGCGCTGTCTGCCGCGGCCTACAGACCAAAACCATAGTATTGTAATTTTGCGTGGAATGTACGTATCTACCTGCATAGTATGTGGGTGAGACTCCCAGTCGGAAGAAAAATAGCCGAGTTACACCTCATCCCTAATTCGCCACCCCCTCTCCTCCCCTTCCTCGTCCCGGTGTGCATGTGTCGGCAATCGTCGCGCTTTTCCTTTATTCGGCCAATTGCTCACATGGCTCACGTCTTCACATCTTCAGAATGAAGCTAATCGCTGAATCGGTCGTCAATGAGCGCTTCTCAACTTATTTCTGTCTTTTGCGCACACACACACACACACACATTCACTCACACACACTTTCTTTCGTCTTTTACTACGGGAAAATTAGTGCATTTTTTGAATTTCTTGTGTATTTTTTTCCACTCAGTACAACGTCTAGACGATTACTTACAGTTACAGAGGTGTTGCATCATTTCCCCTCATTTCCCTTATGCGTACATAATTCTTACCTAAGCATGAAATCTTGGTATCTCTCCTTTCCGAAATGCTCTTTGTACGTCTACCTACATATGCAGGCATTGGATTGCACGATAATACATGTTGTTTTTGAGATACGTTGACAAGTTTCGAATCTTGTCGCGCCGACACACGCAGCCCCCCCAAAGAACGCATAAAGTCTAGACATTCTTTGTGGAGCCCCTCTATCTCAGAGTCTAACAAATTTCGAATCGAACCATCTCGAAATAATCAGTGAGCAGATGCTAATAAAGAAGTTCCTCAATTTTGCTCGGGCAGTTTTCGAAAAAGCTGCAGGCGGGCATACTTTTTTCGTTCCTTAACATAGTCCCATCGCTAAACCCAAAGGCACAGTCTAATCTCAGAGAGGTGTTTTATAGTGAACTTTTTTTTAGTTTCCAGAGTTTTTTCTAACTTACAGGCGGCTTCAGAGTTCATTCGCGGCGCGACGCGACGTTATAATTAGCCTACGTATTGATGAAGCGGCGCCGCGTTGCGTCGTCGCTAGGTGTTCACAGTGGAGTGGCGCGATACATCAGATTTGACGCGCAAATGATGATCGCTCCGCGTCGATTGCGTCGCGTTGCAATGCAACGCGACGCGATGGATGGCGCGCGAAGGCAAGCTCGCTGCATGTTTCCTTCTGGAATTTTCCATTAACACAACCAGATCTCATAATGAAAACAATAAAATGAGCATATTTATGAACACTCGCACTCAAACACGAAGGAACTGCTGCTAACTTTACTCAAAAAATGCTGTTGCTTTTTTACGCGCAATCGCGTACGTACACAAATGCCAGCAATCGCTTTGCGTTCGCCCAGCATTCACACATGAACACGTGACTGGATTTTCGCGTCGCACTGACATGTTCCATCGCCCCCCCCCGCAAACTCTGGCCGCCGCCTCAAAGGCACAGTCCAATCTCAAGGGCAGTTCTTGATATTATAGCCCGGTCGCCGTGTATAGCACGAAATCTCAATTAGCACAAATAAGCGCGAAAAAGTGAGGAAAATTAGAGCACGCTCCCATGAATGAAAAAGTGGGTTACGCCCTCCGACAATCTTCAGATCCTAATAGGGAAGAGAAGCGCGATCGCTTTTGTTTGAAATGTATCTTTTTCCATTTGTTTACGGCCTGGCTTTATATTGCGACTTGATTCAGAACGATAGCTGCGAATAACGAGAAAATACGCTTGGGACAACTCGTCCGCGAACATCACGGCGTTCTAATTCAATATCTTTGAGGGGCCATAACTCCGTTCGTAGTGAGTTCTGAGCAAATATGGAGGCACCATTGTGATCAGCGTGAAATTTTCTCCACGACAAGCAAAGAATCGAAAAATTGATTTTGAGGTTGGACTGTGCCTTTAAGGCCCCTGTCGGTTGAGAAAATCGCCGTGGCCAGCCCGGTCGATACGTCTGAGAAGCATGGATCGATGGAAGTTGCAAAAAACACCCGGTGTATCCAGGTGTGGCTGACGCGGTCAGTATGGATGAGAGATGTGGAGCGATATCATGGATATCATTCATTTCTTACCTTACATCATGTGAACATCGGTCGGGTCAGCCACATCGAGTGTTTTTTCTCAACCCTCCCCATTCACGTCATTTATGATGATCGGCCGGGCTGGCTACGCCGAGCAACCAACTATGACCGAGACTTAAGAGGCCGCGTGTTCACACTGCTCTCCACTGTTTTGACTCAGTTATTACCCGTTGGAAGAAGTAGGGTTCGTCCGAATCGCTGCAAAAGTACCCGTACCCGAAACATCCCACAAACGTTGCGGACAAGTCCAAGTCAGTCAGTCAGTCAGTTCTCATCCTCTCAAACAAGTCTGGTGCCTATTTACCGACCCCGGTGAGATAGAAGGCTTGGTTGATCTCGGGCGAGGATTGAGCATTCAACTGTGTGCATGACAATGGCGCCTCTTTCCACTGCCCCACAAGGGCTCGAAGTCTAGGATACGATATTCATCATGACCAGGGATGGGCGGAACTCCGATTTCCGGATTCCTGTTTCCGATGGTTTTAGGCCTTCCGATTCCCGATTTCCGAAAAAAGCCTTGAAATGTGGAAAAATCGGAAATATCCAAGAGATTTTTTGCATTTTTTCTTGCCAAAACCCTAGGGGGATATTTCGGACGCTATTTTCGAATTCTAGGTCTGTCGTCATTTTTCACAAAGTCAGGGGTGGTAGTAAGTAGTTTTCGACGCGACTTAACCACCACCTCTGAGAGTGTACAGGATGTGTGCAGGACCCCACTGGTAGTGTGCAGGATGTGTGCAGGACGTGTGCAGGATGTGTGCAAGACCAAGTGGTAGTGTGCAGGGCATGTGCAGGATGTTTGCAGGACCCAGTGGGAGTGCACAGGATGTGTGCAGGACCCCACTGGGAGTGTGCAGGACATGTGCGGGACGTGTGCAAGACGTGTATAATACCAAGTGGGAGTGTGCAGGACGTGTGCAGGATCTTTGTAGGGCCGAGTGGGAGTGCACAGGATGTGTGCAGGATCCCAGTGGGAGTGTGAAGGAGAGGTAGGGGCCCCCATGGAAGAGTGCAGATTGTGTGGGGTATCCCAGTGGGAGTGTGCAGGACGTGTGCAGGACCCCACTGAGAGTGTGCAGAATGCGTGCAGGACCTCTAATTGAAGTATCGATCACTTCTCAGACTTCCTGCACACTTCCAATGAAATCCTGCACATATACCACGACTTCAGGCACACTTTCAGCGAAGTCCTGTGCACAATCCCCGATTCCCTGCACACTCCCAGTAATGTGCTGCGCACGCTCCATGACGTCTGCGCACTTCCATTGGGGTCCCGCACACATCCTGCACGCCCCCATTGGGTTCCTGCGCACAATCTGCCCTATTCCATAGGAGCCCTACCCCTCCTGCACACACACTCTCTCTCTTTCTGGGGTCCTGCGCCGATTCTTCAACGTCCTGCACCTTTTCCACTACGGCTTGCGTACTCCTCAGCAAAATCAAGCGTAATCAAGTGTCATTGTATGAGATCTCGCGTTAAGTTCGCGCAAAACTGCAACTTAACGCGAGCTTATGGAGAAAATGGTAATTGTGTATGAAGGAAGAAAATGATAGATAGCTTCCGTAAAAGCATTACGGAGCAGTTTTTCGAAAGCTAGTCTTCTCTTCCCTTATTTACGCACTACTACCATTTTTTGCTGTCAGCCCGCGTTAAAGGCACAGTACACCCTCAGATATGAGATTTGAGACTTTCATATAATTGTGTAGAAGACCCCTCCTGTATAACACGTGCCAAATGCCAGATCTCATTTCCTCCAAATAAGCGAGATATAAGCGACCACCACAGGCCCGACCCCCTTCGCTCACCACCACAGGCCCGACCCCCTAACAGATTTTCGAACTCGATGGCGGCTCGATGGATGGATGAATTCCAATAAGTCGTCGTTCTTCAGTCCACTGACGGACTGTCTCCTTATCCTGGCTTGCTTTCGCGCAACGATTGCGAATGAAGAGAAACACAGGCCTGTGACAACTCGTCCACCAAATTTTCACCCTCAAAATCTAGGCATCTTTGAAGAGCCCTAACTCTGTTCAAAGAGGGTCTTGGACGATTTCAGAGATACCACTGTGATCAGCGTGTGACTCTCTCCAAGGTAGGCATGACACCTGGAAATTGATTTCTTGGGTGACCTGTGCCTTTAAAGGCAGGGTTCTCGATAAAATCGGTTGTAGTGCTATACCCATGAAATCGTAGATCTGGCCATCACAAAAGTGAAAATAAGTAAAAAAATTGGAGAAAAAACGCTCAGGAGCAAGTTATGGCTTGGTGTCCTTCCGCCCCCAAATATCGAGATATGGGTAAAGCCTGCTTTGTCAACTTTTATTTTGCTTCTAAAGTGATTTCTGAACATTTCTGGAGACTACTGATTACTCTAACAGCAAAATAAATGACGTATGAGCAAGCATTAATGAAAATCGCGTTAATTAGGGGGCCGGCCGACACCGGCAATTAGCCGTTATTCTTTGTTTTTGAGCGTTTTTCCCTCAAATTTCTGGGTTTTTCACTTATTTTTACTTTTATGATGGCCAAATCTACATTCTTATGAAGAGAGCTCAAAAGTTGTTATTATCGCGAACCCTGCCCTTAAGTTGGAGTTTTGCGCAAACTTAATGCCAGCTGAAAATAGTTCGAAAACCAACAGAATTGTTTTCTAGATCATTATTTTTTTTTTCAAAAAAGAGACAGAATATACCAATTTCTAGAGAATGTTTTAACAATATGCTTATCTAGTGGCTCATAGTGTGGCATGCGAGTTCGTAATTTCAACGATTTTGGTCATCAGGGGAGGGTTGAGAATTTCGGTTAGTGTATTTCCGATTTCCGAAATCCGATGGTTTTTGGCGTTCCGATTTCCGAATTCCGATTTCCGAAGTCGAGAAGGTTCTTCCGATTTCCGAAGTTCAGAAAAAATTCCGCTCATTCCTGATCGTGTGGTGAACGCAAGGGCGCAGCAAACATGTAAAACCTTTTGTTTTTTAGCCCTTTTTTAAGCGCTTTCATGGCGATTGCATAATTAACGTTTAGACGTCTACTAAGTTTGTTTCCGATGGTTAGTGTTTAGTGTTTCTGCCTATCTCCTGCAAACTGCTGTCAAAAGTTCGTGGTTTGTTAAGCACTTACCAAAGTTTTGCAGCGATCCGCCTGAGGGCATAGGGAGCGCAGGAACTCGCCACCATTTTTCTGGGCTTAACCGCAGTTTTGCGCTCAGCAATATTGTTCATAAGTTTTGGAATCTCAAATTCGGCCTCTCACTGCTAACACTGAAGGTTGCTGTTGGATCTGAAAGTGAGGTGACGATCGAGTGTGTTTTGAGATCGAAAATGGGACCCGTGTTTTCGCTCTATCATGTCGCTCTCCCACTTCAACAGCTCATTGGATGCAAATCCATTATGGCGCTGTCTTTCTGGGCACAACTTCAGAAGGACTTGCAGTTGAATGACAGAATCCGACTAGTTCGATGAGGATAATAATTTCAGTTCTGGAGCGCCTATTTCTGTGCTGATCGGAGTACAGGGCTAATTTTCAATCGTTCCGTGAACAGCACTCTAACCCGCGTTTAATTTCCCTCTATGCGGCTCTCATCCTCTTTCGTTTTTCTGTGCATGTGGGCTCATCGTTCGGCGCAAATCCCTAGCTATCTCGTTTCCTAAGCCCTTCGTACTCTTCATCAACAGAAGGCTCTCACTTCCGTTGCGAAGCGTACATACGCCTCGTCAACTCCCGACGATGTTTCACTACGTATGTTGCTTTTTGTTGAATCAAGGTGTGTAGTGGAAACTTCAAAATTGTGACTTGTTAGAATTCCATCACAGAGGAATAGCCTTGCTTCGAAATGTACTGAGCAGGTGAGTGTGGGGGAAGAGAGGGAGGAAGCCTGTACTTGCATGTAATGGGCCATATGTACTTCGACGTACTTCGTAGTATATCGGGTTTCAAACACTCACTGAAAGACATAAGGTTATGTCTAAACGTCTAACGTATCACATTACCTGCAACTTGGCCACCAACATGAACATCTTCGTTCGAGGCTCGTACGAAATCCCGAGAAAGAAAAATTAGTGTGTCAATAAGGAAACGGCTGTTAGGCAAAGAGGCTATTCTAATTGAGATGTATATTTCTAGAACTATTCTTGAATTTAGAATCCGGATATGCCACTCGAAGATACCAATCATAGGTGTGGACAAAGTTATTGGCGCTTTTCTTCTCTTTACCATTGTTGTTCAGTCTTATCTCCTCATATATCAACCAGGTGGGGCGGTGGCAAGAGGGGCCACTGTCGCGCACACGGTGGAGTGATCGATCCTCGCCTCAGGCCAACAGAGCCTTCTATCCTTCTATGGGCTTTAAAGTGGTTCTATACTCGTCTAGGAGGATAGCAGCACTGACCTGAACATAGACTGGCCCCCGGAAGTCATTGCGTAGGCGCAATACACATTCAATTGCCTCTGCATTTCTGAGTGAAAGTCGAATGTGTGGCGCATCCTCAGAGGGATCAATATACACTAAGAACTTTACCTTTCATCCTTTATATCGACCAGACAATTCTGAGCTTGTTTGAGAATTTTTTCCGGACTGCTTTGGAAATTCTCCACGGTGGTTAATCGGAAGGCCGATGCCGAATCCAAGATTTTCTTGTTGGTTCTCAAAAGTCTTCAACATATTTTGTTCAAGGCTTCACATCGGCAGACAGTTTGGAAGGAAAAAAGGCGTCTCTTGCTGATTTCTGAAATGCTACGATAGATTCAGCTCAAGTTTTCATGAGGGCGATTCCGAGTGCTCGAAGGCAGTGTTCACGATAATCTTCGATTTTCAGATTAACCGCGAAATCGATTACTTAGTCTCCGGGTTGTACTAAAATGGCGAAGAAATCGAGAAAAACGCGCCAGAAGCATACGAAATGTTTTAAAGTCCGCCTGAATGCTACTATTCGCCCACGCGGTCGGCGGTCGTAATGCCTAATAAGTCGTTAATAGACGCTGTAATTTTGATCGCGCTTCGCGGAACGATCGATATTATGGTATTTCACCTCGCCGCGCCGCTCGGCGGCGAAAGCATAAACGTCGCCTTGGGGGTCGTCTACACTTCCGCCGCCAAGCGGCGCTGCTCCATCGCAGCCGCCTAGACTTGATCTGAAAGTCTACATTCTCAACTAATGCAGAGGGCTCGCCTTGCTACGTAGCATGAGGAGTTTATAGGACTATCTTTGCGGCTTAAACGGAGATCACAATTATCCGTAGCCCAGAAAGTTCTAAATTCACTAGATTTTGCACCTCAAGTATAAAGTCAGTTCGAATGAGACTGTCCGCCCACTCGGTCAACGTGCGCGTTGTGCTGCCCCGTCGCGGAAGCAGTTTGTGGACCTGTAAATCGGTTAGCAGGAATATACATATATGACACCTAGTCAATAGAGTTAGATGTTCCCAGTCGTAGCTCGTTCAAAAATCCCTTCGGGAAGGCCGCTTGACACGCACTCTGACCGCGTGGGCGGACAGTCTCGTTTGGACAGACTTTATCTTGCTTCGACGTGAATCAATTTCTAGACAGCGCAAGTCTCGAAAGGGCTCCGCGGCTTATAATTAAGGTGACATGGATTTGTGAAAAATGAACAGATTCTGTGTAATCTTCTGTTGTTTTTATCTTTTGGAAACCACTTACTCTTTTGCGATTGCATACAGAGGTTTCTGAAGGCCCTACGATGGCCAATATCTGGTCTAGGTTTTGATTCCTTATGACCATGTTTGGAGGAAATAGGGTAAATCTGTCATAGTACCGCGACATCGCTTTTTTATATTAGAGGAATCAGCGTAATGTTGTGGCTGACCGGAACCGTATGCACATCTCTCCCCGCACGTCCCCGTCCGCGCGAAGCCACTCTGTGATTGGTCACCAGACGAAATTGACCAATCATGGATGGCCTACGCGAGGACGGGGACGCGCTGGAGGAGGTGTGCATACGGCCCCTGGGAATGACCGTGTGCTCTGAGAAGGCGGGGTCAAGTGTTAGCCATCTAGCACCAAGGAACAGATAGTCACGCAGCAGCTAAACATCCTTGAGACCAATCCTAGCGTTAACTCTACTCGGATTTTTTGAATTTTTTTCTTCATGATTGCAAGTGTTTTGTGGTGTCTTTACACGATTTTCCTTCACTACGTGGCCATAGCTATTGAAAATATGAAAAAAGTGTATGGTCTTCTGGGTGTACGATACCTTGAAGTTTCCTGAGAAATCACATACGATAAGCCGATTTTGAGGATGGCATCAATCTTGGGCATTGAGAAACGTGCATAGAGGGCTCTTTTTCATTCACGGCTGTTTCATCAGTGGAATCCAAATGACGCTGTTTCGAACGTTTTCCGTGCACTTCCAATACCTTTTAAATTAGATCTCATCACCCCCGTCGTCACAATTATTCCTTAAATGAAATTTTCCGCTCAATTCTTTATTTCTTGAGCTTTCTGCTGGTACATTACCGCTGGACGGGTTTGGTAAAAAAGCGTACGAAGGCGTGTTTTTGGGTCTATAGCACAATAAAATTCTAAAGTAACTTACATCGGCTTAGATATGTTACAAGTAACTTGTTCTCCGGCTTTTATGTTACAAGTAACTTGTTTTCATTTCTTTGAAAGGTAGTCTCATTGATGCTTCTGTTGAAAGAGTTAGAAGCCACCTGTGAATCCTTCTCAAAGAGCGCACCCCTTTTGAAAGACTTGAGGCGCCGCGACATCATTTACCTACGATGGGTGCTTAGCGTTTTTCCGATTTTCACCGCTTATCATTGAATCGATCTAGTTGTCAAGTTGCGTCAAGAATTGTTGAGGAAACTCACTCATTTTCTCCTGGTTACTTAGCTTAAAGGCAAGGTTCTCGATAAAATCGGTTGTTGTGCTATCACCGTAGAATGGTAGATCTGGCCATCACAACAGTGAAAATAAGTAAAAAATTAGAGAAAAAACGCTAAGGAGAAAGTTATGGCTTGGTGTCCTCCCGCCCCCAATTATCGAGATTTGGGTAAAAGCCTTTTTTGTCAACTTTTATTTTGCTTCTAAAGTAATTTCTGAACATTTCTGGAGACTACTGATCACTTGAACAGCAACATAAATGCCGGATAAGCAAGCATTAATGAAAATCGCGTTAATTAGGGGGCCGGCCGACACCGGTAATTAGCCGTTATGCTTTGTTTTTGAGCGTTTTTCCCGCGATTTTCCGGGTTTTCTCACTTACTTTTACTTTTGTGATGGCCAAATCTGCATTCCTATGGAGAGAGCTCAAAAGTCGTTTTTATCGCGAACCCTGCCTTTAAGCAGAGCGTTCCTCTGCCAACTGTACCGAAAAACTGAAAAGTGATTATGTGATTCTCTTGGTTTCCGCTTCCATGGCTTGTTTATCCTTCAGTTGAAGGACACAAACGTCTGGTTTGTTGAGTCTGGTTGGAGACATGTATGTGAATAGAAAATGAGGTTTCTGCATGCTTCATTAGCTAATATGTATCGCACGAGAAACCTGATAAACATTAGAAATCATATAATTCCTCTTCTCCGTCTGTCCTTGCTTCATCTTTTTGTAGTAAGAGGGGCAGGGGTGACGCCGTTTCATCAGGATCGAGAAAAGCTTCTGAATCTTCTTACAAATAAATAACAGCGAGCGCCATCCATACCTAAAAAACTGAAACTGATAAAAATGAATCAACTGGAGTAGACACAGTCACATAACATCGGCATGGATCCCGAAGAGTCTTTGCGTTTCCCATTGGAGGTTGGCACAAACTCGGTGCGCCTATGTTATAGCACATGGCACCGAGTTTGCGCCAACCTTCAACAGGAACGTGAAGTCGCTTCAGGATCCATGCCGACGTTACTTCGCCGTCCCATATCGTCCCACTTCTTAGCCACTCCATTGATTGATTCAACCCTGCATGACTTGCTTGAGAATAAGCCGTATGTAGATAAAAAAGGAGGAGTGCTCGATGCTGATTCCAAAAATGTTTTCCAGAGGACGAATTCATCATTGCGCAATCACTGGATTTGCCGATTTGTGTTGGGTTCAACGCAAGCGCAAACCAATTTTTGGGATTCAAAAATTCAATAACCATCTGAAAATGGGTTCGGGTTTGCGGAAGCCTAGGTGGAAGCGAGGGTCCACGATACCCAACCTGAAATGAGCAAGTAGATACAGCGCTCTTGCGCCATTTTCAGAAATAATGTGATGTGATTGAAGAGATCGTCAGCATCTGTTTTCGACATCTTTACGTGTTTAATGGACTAGCTAAAAAATTATTGACTCGAACGCTGGCTGGAAAGTTTTTGCTCATTTTCGAGCCGTTTTGAATCTTTAGACTGTCAATAGAAATTCAATCCTTTCCTCTAATATTTCCGTCATCGTCTCTCATTTTTTCCTCTTCTTTCTCTTCCCAAATTTTCTTCACCGTAACATCTCATATCATTCTTCTGTGCCACCCTGATTTAGCCAGTGTTCATTTCTAATCCTAGTTCAATTTTCTTTGAATTTCAAGCGTTCTCCTCTTTCTACAAATGAGTTCCGTTTTCTTGTTCTTCTGTCCACCTAAGTCAATTTTCTCCCAGAAAGACGACAAGAAGGAAGTTGGGTCCTTATGGAGCTGTGGGAAACCAGATGTGATCGATATGAAAAAAAACTTTGTCAGAATACGTCTAACGCATTTTAATACAAACTACAGCCAGTGAAAGCTTTATATTTTTTATCGAATATATATATATATATATATATATATATATATATATATATATATATATATATATATATATATATATATATATATATATATATATATATATATATATATATATATATATATATATATATATATATATATATATATATATATATATATATATATATATATATATATATCCACTGCAGGGTGTTATTACATTGGGCACATATAGTGTCTTGCTTTACTACGTACGGTGCACCAATTTCAACACTCCAGTGGTTTCCATAATCGTAAAAAAAGGGCACTTAATTCACCCATAGAGAACTCCATAGTTCTCCATTAGTTCGATAGAAAAGGAAGACAAACTACCAGGATACCTATTCTATGCGGGACTTCATAACGATAAAATTTTGAACACCCACTTTGGAAAATCATTTTCAAAAGTATAGGACATGTTGCTGAAACGCAAAAATAATGCTACACGACGCAATATTTCCGGATGCAGCTTGAATTTGGAACAACGGAACACAATTGAATGAAGTCTTTCAAGAAATGGGCTTCAACTGGCTTCAGACAACACCAGAAGTTCTGACAAATGAAAAAAAACACATATGGTTTCCGTTATTCGATTTGGTCTGACGCATGGAGCAGGCGGCTGGCCGTGCGGGGTTGTCGGCCTCACTGGAGAATGGGGGTTTCGATTCGCGCGGGTTGATCTACCATCGCAGCCCCGTCCATTCATCAGTCTAAAAATATTGCGCCAACTCTGAATTGACAGAAGAACACGAAAAAACCACGAGAAAATATGAAGGAATTAGCTAAACAGTGGCTACTAGAATGAGAGTTTAATACTAGCTGCTCGAGAAGAGCGAAAAAGGCGACGTAAAGTGTTGGCCAATAAGAAAATTGAGTATCAATTAGACGACAAATTCGAGATAGACGTCGCGAAAATACGTTATGTATTCACCCAAGATTTGCGCTGATGAATCAAAGATGCTGGGTTACCCAACCCACACCTACTTTCCAAACCCAGGTCTGGCAAACCCAGGTCAGGCGCTGACCCGTTTTCTGAATGATGAATCCGGCCTCAGCTTGAGAAGCATCTGTTCGAATGCTAGTTATGATCAAAATACGAAAAAAGCTAGTTTGCGCGTTTATTTCGCTTTTTCGTCAAGACTTAGGATTTTGATTTATTTATTTGAGACGCGGAACTAGTCCACGTGAGTAATGCACATCATAATAATAAAAGCTGTCGAGTAATGAAAAATTAAACACAATTGCAAGAACCTAGACTGAGTAATCAACAAAACTCACTAGCCGTGAAATAAATTCTAAAAACATGTAAAAACAAGTAGATGGGGCAAAAGAACCATCCGAATATTCAGGAAGATGATCATATGTTCTTTACAAGGGACTTGAAAGCATTCAAAGACATGCTCAGTAGGATCGCATTCTCACCTAGGATTTGATTGAACTTTCTCAAGCTGCGGTAGGTGAAAAGCTTGACCTAGCTTTTGACCTCGCGATTGGGGATGGATATCTTAGTCCTTTCGTATAACCCACTGTAGCAAATGGGCGGCGCTCAATAACTTGCGGAGATCCGTACCTCGTTCGCGACACCGCCGATCAGCCAGTTTTCGATCGCGTATAACGATCTAGCGCCGCTGCTCCGTACATTCACTGAACTGGGACTTTCGAGGTAATCGCACATATGCGCACCGAGTTTGCGCGATCAATAAGGGGCGCAAAGTAGCACTACGTTCCGTGAAGACTGTATATCTGCCGTGCTCCATCGTACTTCCAACATGAAACGACAGCAAACCTAAGATTTCTGCTCGGCAACCTCAAGAACGTCTCCTGTTGGAAACCTACTCTCTTCTTTGGTGGAAAGAGTTGTTGACGACTGCTGGCATGACGGGCTACTGAAACCTTATTAGGGATTGACTTTCGGGTGAACTTGACCAAAATTCGTGTCCTATTTTCCGCAGTTCGCTTTTTTCACCGGAAGGCCTGCATCGAGAAATCTTTGAGATAGAAAGAGATATTTTCCAAGAGATTGTTCGAGTGTTTTACATTCCCAAGGTTGGATAACGTCTCGCTACTTTCGCCATATCACCGCGATCAGAAGTCAAGGCAGTTAGAGAAATATATTTTGTTTTTGGTTCTATTTCTTCAAATGTTTTTTAGAACAGTGAATAGAACAAAAGAACAACTGAATGACGAAATTCGAATGAGTGAGGGTAATAGTTCTTGCAAGTGGAGTATAAAATTTTTAGATATGAATAATTCAAATGCTATCACGATTTTACAATTTCCTTTTTTGTTGTCATCTTCGGAGAGCTCGTCCAACTAGGAACACAGTTGCAGGGACCTCTCATCGCTGAAGAACAAATGAAATTAGACAGTTTTACATTAAGTATATTCCAGCTAACTTATCCTCTATAAAAACTCGTAATTCCCATCAATCATGGCGCGTGCGGCGCGCGCGATGCAGCAGCCTCCGTCTGCCCAACGCTCTTTCGCCGTCTTTAACCTCCGCTCCGCACCAGCACGCGTAAAAACCATGAGAATTTCGCTCTTTTACAGCCTGTATATTTTTAATGGAATTTTGAAGACGAAGGGATGAAAAAGAAATAGAAGCCAATAAAGAAAAACAAGAAAAGGAAGTAAAAGAAGGAGAGGTAAAAATGAGGAAGCAAGAGATAGGCAAAAGGAGGAAAAGAAGAGGAGGAAGAAGGAAATAGGGCACTGCACGAGGTGAGGAGGAGGCCAATTTTCCTCAGTTTCTCTCCCCCCCCCTTGGAACGTGATTTGGTAGAATTTCTAGCGATTTTTTCAGATCCCTCAGAAGTGTGAATTTGTCTGTTTTGTTTGTGAAATTCAAAGAAGAGGAACGTTTCATGTGAATTGAAAGATGTAATCAAATCCTTTGTAAAAGAAAAACCTATCACAACTAGTGTATACCCCATTCAAAATGATCCACCTGGTCTCGCGGCGGAGCTCGGACCCCTCCTCCCCCTCTTGTGAAGCTCCAAACTCCGGGCCGAACCTTGGAAGGAGAAAAGGAAGAAGAGAAAGAAGAAGAAGAAGAAGAAGAAGAAGAAGAAGAAGAAGAAGAAGAAGAAGAAGAAGAGAGAGAGAGAGAGAGAGAATGGGAAGTGATAAAGAAGAAGAAGATGAGGAGGAGGAAGAAAAGAAAAGGAAGAAGAAGAACGAAAGGAGAAGAACTAGAAAAAGAAACCAGGAGCGACATGCATGAATTCTTATTATGAGGAGGGCAGGGAGCCTCTCCGCTTTCTGAGTGCGAAACGTTGACCCAGCAGTGACCCGAACAACATGCCGTGCTCGCTGTGTAGGGGCGCAACCTTACGACGCACGGTGAGCTACCCGCCTAACGGTTTTTTTTTAATTTGAATCGTGCTCAACTTCCATTTTTTTTAAATTTCTATTTGATAGTCAATTAATTTTAAAATAATTTTCCCGTCTGGCGTTAGTATTTCGCAGCAATGAAGCCGTTTCAGATATGGATAAAATCGAAAAACAGATATCGGGCGGGGTTTGTTAGTGAGGTTACATCCCAACGTTGAGGGGACGCGATGTTTTTTTCGAGTCACCTCTGGCTTGACGTTTCGCACGTAGAACGCGGAGCGGCTCCCTGCCTTCCTCACAGGCGTTTATGCATGCCGCCCCAGTAGAAAACACTCTAACAAGTTGGTTTCAAGAATAGTACAATCGGCACGGCACGCACTGCCATCAGGAATGTGCGTAATAGAAATTTTGTAACTCGTTAGTCAATAGTCGTTCAACCGGCCAAAACCCTCGTTAGTCGTTAGTCGTTAATCGCTAGACGTTAAAAATTTATGCTTTGAAAATAATCACAGATGAGGCAGAAAAAAGGCCCTATGAATAGAAAAAAAGGAAGACATGAAGAGATGTATGTTTTCCAAAACATTCAAGGCCATTAAAGAAACAAGTCATTCCTTGTTAGAGAACCTACTTCAAACTGCAAACCTACATATACATAATTCAAAATATGCACGAAAGGCTAATAGAGTGTGTTTATCGATTTTCGTAATTTTTTTGGTAAGAAAGAAACTATGGGAAACCGAGAAAATTTTGAACTCTTTGCTTTTTTCCAGCGCAAAATTCGCCGTTCTACGTTATATGATGTTATTTGAGATCTACCCGGTGGTGACAACACAGAGAATTGCACCGACTTTGCACTAATTATTCTTTGCTCAGCGTCGCGAGCCGAGCGCTTGCGTGGTTCAGAGCTTGTTCCCATAATGGGGAAAGACCGGAAGAAATTAGCATCCAAGTTAAAATTTCACCCCTGAGAGCTCCCGGTACCACTTTATAGAAACCCCATATCTCGAATTTATGACTGAAAATCGAAGAAGGAGCAGACCTTTGCAATCCAATCGTCTTTTCGATTTGGTTTCGGTCTCGGTTTTGGCCTGCAGGCACCGCTCTATTTTATCACCTCTGATACTGCCCTCTTCAAAAATCCCCGCTGGAGCCGGTCAGTTTTGGAACTGTTTCAGAGAGTCTACCATAAAGTCGCGCGATCGACACGAAGTCGCATAAATGCTGTGCGTTGGTTTGGGGTCATAATGTGGGGGTTCCGGAACCTTGCGGAACATTCGGTTGGGGTTTTAATGTGGGGTTCCAGAACTGCGAAGCACTGTTAGTAGAAATAATAAAGACTGAAGGCTATGGTTATTTCGCACCATTCACCTAGAACAACCAACATGGCAATATGTGTCAATCCTGGTGTAAGCCTTGGGTTGGAGCGCGATTTGAGTGGCTTTCTAACGAATTTTGGGATTGCTTACGGAAATATTTTAAATTTCGTTAGTCGTTAGTCGTTAGTCGTAACACCCAAAAATCCCGTTAGTCGTTAAATTCTTTAGTCGTTAGTCGTAATTACGCACATCCCTGACTGCCATACTCGGCGGCAAGGATCACAGTGACACTTTGCGTTCCTTGTTGTGCATTTGCACCAGCTCCGTCGGCGTATTTTGCAAGATGTGCGCACCGAGTTCACGCTAATGCGTAATAAGCAACGCAAAGTATCACTGTGATCCGTGCCTTCTGTACTTTGCGTTCCCTATTGAAGGTTGCTCGATGCTCGCTGCACGTATACTATAACATGTAGCACCGCCTTTGCGCCAACCTTCAATAGGGAACGCAAAAGCTCAGTGCAATCCGTGCCGACTGTGCCTCATCTTGGAGGACTGCTTTGCGAAAGAGTGCTGTCGGAGAATGGATAGGAGAGTCGCTGCTCCAACAGGACGACCAGTATCCTTTGAACTGGCTATTACCGGCAGTCGGAGCTCATATGTGAAGCAAGGGAGCATGCCAAGCATTGACGTGCACTATCAAGGGCAAATGTATAGGGTTTCATAGGTCTCATGGCAGGATATGTCAGAATGATGTTGTCCTGAACGATCTTAGGACAACATCGTTCTCACAGATGCGAACTATGACTGTGACGAAAGCAGCGGCGAGGTGTGAAGTACTCTTCTGTTGAGCATTCCCACGCCCTTTGCCACTCGGAAACCAACGTAAACTCTTTAACTTGATAGGTTTGGGAAGTGCAGTAGTATTCGAAGCAGTTGTGCTGTCTAGCTATCGTCTTTTTCGCACATGTCTCCACTGGTGAGTCCTCTTAAAAAGTTAGCTGTTGTTCACCGTAACTTAGAAGCCCTTTCCCTTGCAAACTACCACAAGCAATGTTCTAAAAGAAAACTGCTTTGTATTTTGCAATAAAAGCAGTGTTCACTATGAAAACCATTGCCGAGTCCGACTCAAAAATGGGGTCGTTCGGTGGCGAGTTAACGAATAGTGAAGAAACAGCGAAGAAAAGCGCTTAGAATGAGCTAAAATGGCGGTTTCTAACGTATACACAGGTTAAGGGCGTGGACGAGCTCACGCGCCCAGCTAGTTTCCGCAAGCGCGCGCTGATGGCGAAATGTGCGCGAATCGATCAGGCTGGACGTGACGAATTTTCTTGGAAAACGTCCGCGGCGCCACAAGCTCGTCAGAACGGGGGGCCTGGCGGGCTAAGCAGGCGTATTGGGCTAATGAAATCTTCACTTTGCGGCCGTTTTTATCGATTTCTGGAAAGTTTTCGCTGCTTTCCTTGACCCTGTTCCAACCAGGATCTGTCAGCGTAGTGTTTCACACTAAAAACGCGAGAACGAGGTTTATCGTGAGCACTGGCTTTGATGCAATACCGCCCGTGGCTTTGAGAATAACCGCATTTTTTTGCGCGTTGGTGTGCCTCAAACCGCAGCTTTGTCATACTTCCTTCGACGTGATTTGTTTAGGTTGCTAGGAGCATATTTAGAAGCATCAGAAAGATCTTTGTTGTCAGCCCACATATATCTCAGCATGCAAACAGGGCATATAGGGTTAACAGATTCAATCGAGTGTACGAAAAGTGAAGTAATTATCTGTAGACGTAAGCCAAGAGGAGTTTTACTTTTAAAATATCCCTTCCAAGGCTTTTGTACTAGCGAGTAATTTCGTGGGATGTTTTTGCTAGAACTGAACCCCGTCGGCGGCATAATTGAACTAGTTAAACAGGTTATGCTAAATACTTCAGCAAAAACTTATTATCAGAGAAGGAAGCTCTATATACGCTCTGTTACTCATTTGCCAACCCCATAAAGAAGGAGAGTATACTAAATTGGTGTTTTCGTCAAAATGAGGCTCGAAATGAGCTGTTTTCATATCAACATCATCTTGTCATAGAAGCTTCTAATAGAAGCTGAATGACGGCCGATTCAGTTAAGCTGTATTCTTCTTATACATCTGTAGTTCTATGAAATGACTGAAAGTATCCTAGGGATTGGATACGTTTTCTTGCACTTCTTACAAGGAAACGACTATTAGCCAAAGTGGCCATTTCAGATAGGATGCACATGTCTAGAAATATTTCCGGATTCGAAATCGGTAAATGCCCATTGGAGCTGCCCTCGATAGCTTTGAACAGAGTTAAGAGCTAAAGGCGGTCGTTTTTTGGGCCTATTGTACCTTCCGAAATGCGCGGTAATCTTCCGAAAATTAGGAAATCGACCTCATAATCGTGTTCAGCGCCTGAAATGACCCCTTCCAGGACAAGTTATGAGTGAAGAGCATTTTTCGAACTCTGAATAGAGTGATGGCATTTTCCACTTGCACCGATTGTTGGTTGAGCGCTTCCCCCAATCAGGTGCTTCTAACTAGGGAAAGTCTTGAAAGATCCGCGACGCTTCGGGAAACGTCTCACTGTAAGTTGTGAAGCGTGAATAGAGTAACGAGCATGTATGCTGCGTTTTCCCAACGGACCATTCGGTAGGTCAAAAAAGACGAGAATGACAAAAAATAGGGTGTAGCTTTTCTCCAAGTGACCACCATGGCTGTATTTTTTATCTCCTACAAGCGAAAATTGGCTGGTATATGCAACTTACAGCCCTCCTTCGACAAACACTAAACCGGAAAAAAATCTGGAAATTTTTTTCGAGTTTTTTCACCATGTGTGGGATATGATGTCCCCGAGAATCAAAAAAAAGTTTCGATTGAAGTATGTTCAGTAATTTTAGATGAAGGATAGATAGGCATGTGCGTCAACCACGTGTCGCCTCCTGAAAATGAACTATGGGGCTATAGTGATCACTCAAAAAAGGGATCCCTCACCTTGCCTATAACTGGCATTTTCTTTCACTTTGTTTGTAAACTCTGACACCGCCGTAGTGACCTACCCGATGGAACCTCACCGGCTGCGTGCGGTCGCGCCGCGTGCTAACTTTTGTCAGATAGCCTGCGATAGGACAAATATCTTGTATCAAAAGCATTCTGCGACTATGCCTTGTATTCTTCCTTTTCTGATTATTTATCCTATCGCAGGCTATCTACACAAGTGAGCACGTAACGCGACCGCACGCAGCCGGTGAGGCTCAATCGCGTGGCCCACTACGGCGGTGTCAGAGTTTATACATGTTCGCATATATGCTGCAATCCTCAACAATCCTCTATAGAGCAAAATTAATTCATAATGAGATAATAGTAACTATAAATTACTTCATCATCAACCGAAAAGGCTAGCGGCTGTGACTGCGTGCTGTGAAGCAGCCGAGGCACAGGCGCTTGCATCGCCTCTACTACCTCGGTTGCTTCATAGAAGCAGACACAGCCGCTACCCATAGTCATTACTATTTCATTCTGATTTCAATTCTTTCCTTCGGAACGATATCCACAAATTTTCTACCATTAGAAGACATTGAGCACAATGCCTAGTGTCTAGGATACCGCTTCATTCTCGCTGCTTTGTAATCCACTTCGTAATCCTCTCGGGCATCGCTGCTGATAACACACACACCATTCTGCTTTAGTCGAGCGAAAAGAAGAGTGCAAACCATGCAATGATCTCGGAAACGACTCATATTTCAAGAATGATCCAAAATCAAAGCGCCAAACTTTGTAAATGCTGGTTTCGTCATAGCATAAGGCGCTGCGACAGTATAGCGGGAAGATGAAGAGATGTTCTCCTGTCTTGAACACTACCAATGGAGTTGCAGTTGGTGATGCGACGCTGCCAATATGGAAGGATTACTTCAGTTCATTACTGAATCGTCCAGCGCCATCAGTACCTGAGCTCCCGCATGTTCAGAGAGCACATTACGATTTCAGTGAGGAACCGCCGACTGAGTCTGATGTTTTGGATTGCGTCCGAAAATGAAGAATGGAAGGGCAGGTGGAGATGACAGCATCACTGCTGAAATGCTGAAAGCTCTTACTCCGTCTGGGAGTCGTGAAATGACCTACACCATACGTGCCATATGGATGAGCGAAAGGATACCCGATTCGTGGAGACATGCGATCATCGTACCTCTTCACAAGAAGCTATCCGTCACGGATCCTAAGAACTACAGAGGAATCTTCTACTTCGTGTCATGTACAAGGTTTTAGAACGTATCATTCTCGAGCGACTTATCAAACATCGTGAAGGAACGACCAGAGATGAGCAAGCCGGTTTTCGACCTGGAAGGTCGACCATCGACCGCGTTCGTCGAGAAGAGTAATTGAATCGTGGCAGCGGTTTTCGAAGCCATTACAGCTCGCTTTTTTGGACTTTGAAGCCGCGTTCGACTCTCCCTCATCGTGATCGATTGCCCAATGCTCTGCGAGCAGATGGAGTCCCGGAAAAGTATGTTCGGTTAATCGAGGACATGAACAAAGGAACAACAGCAGCAGTTCGTACACCTGTCGGATTTACGTCAGCTTTCGAGGTGAAAACAGGAGGCGCAAGGAGCCGTTGCAGGACCTTTTCTTTCAACTTCGCCGTTGATGACATCATGCGTAGAGTTGCAGAACAGTTTCCTGCGGATGTGATCCTAACACCATAAGGACGCCCTTGTCGACCTGGAGTACGCCGACGACATTGTGTTATTCGCTGAAAACAACGCAAAACTGCAAAGGATTGTGAACCTCGTTTCGAAGTATGCCGCAGCCTATGGACTTCGTCTTCGTCCCGACAAATGCAAGCAGATGTGGGTCTCAGAGGCCTTCAACTGGAGTTTGTGTGGACGGACAACGTATCGAACTGGTGGACGATTTCTGTTATTTGGGCTGTTTGCTGAAGAACGATGGTAGTTATGCAGCGGATATTCGACAACGATGTGCGAAAGCTACGTCTGCATTCAATTCTCTAACCAAGTGTTTGTGGTCTACCACCATCGCGAAGGAAGTCAAGTTGCGCGTCTACCTATCCGCTATTCGCCCTATCATGATGTACGGATCGGAGACGTGGGCAGCACCGCAAACGAAGATGGAAAGGTTGGATTGCACGGAGAGGAAGCTTTTTAGGCGTTTGCTTGGATATTTCTGGCCGCGTGTATGCCATAACGAAGACCTTTACAAGGAAATCGACGCAGTACATCAACGCTTGACACGAGGGAGGTGCCAGCATCTCCTAACGCCATCTCAAGCAGCAATGGAAAGTCGACTTCGACTGCTCGGGCATATACTAAGAAGAACGCCGGATCGTCTCGTACAACACGCTTTAAAAATGCTTCCAAATCCTGTCTGGAAACGGCCACCTGGGCGTAGGCGAAAGTTCTGGACGGATGTGGTTAAAGAGGATTTAAAGTCACTCGGCATCGAAAGTCAGTTCAGGCGCGATGTTTCGTTTCGCAGGAAAATGGAATAGTGACAGCTGGATGGAATGTGTTCAAATTGTGGCTGAAGACCGTGAAAAATGGACACGGCTGACTACTAGGACGGCACACCTCGGTGAAGATGCGGAATGACCGCGTCAGGCGAAAGCCAACCGATTAAGTCAAGTAAGTCATAAGGCGCACCTAGCAGTTATTTTTAGTCCAGTTGCTTTGGCTGACCAATTTCATTCAGTTTTAATCAGTTTTTGACATTTTTTGACCTACCAAAAAGTCCGCTGAGTAAACCCTGCATACATTTTCGTTACTTTATTCATCCTTCACAGCTTCCACTGGGACGTTTTCCACAACGTCGCGGGGTCTGGAAATCAGTCCCTAATAAGAGCGTCTAAGAAAAATGTCCCAGATCTGCCCTAAAACTTCTTCATGAGGGTTATTTGGGATGCTGATCACGTGATTTGGAGTGCTCTACACGAATATGAGATCGTCTTATCGATATTCGATAGATTGCGGTAGGATACGGTGTGTAGACGGTAGTTCGGTCAAACCCTTAGAGATGCCTCAAAACTCTCCGTAGGGGTTATTTAGGATTTCTGAATTTCGTAATGGTTCTTTCCGCTGTCGAGCTTACCATTCGCAGTACTTCCGGCCATTCTGATTTAGCGTCAACATTTATCGGCCACTTACAGTCGTCGCGGATCGCACTGATACTTTGCGTTCCTTATTGTGCTTTGGCGCGAACTCGGAGCACGTATGTTATTACATATGTGCACCGAGTTAGCGCCAACACACGATAAGGAACACAAAGTCTCAGTCTCAGTGCGATTCGTGACGACTCTAAGTTAACATATCAGTTAGAATCGCTATATGCTTACGTGCGATATTCGCTTTTGCTGCTCTTGAAGTACAAGAAGTCACTCGTGATGTACACATGCACTCGTTCCCGTCGTAGATTCCCGGCCTTGAGATATGAACTCTGAGACGCTCCCACGATCCTCATGAATCGAAGTCGTGAAGATGTCATGGTCTTTTATTGATTCGATACCAAACTGATGGAGATGGAATTTGCTCAATTTTAGGGGTAGATTCTCATGTTTCTTTCTCCAAGAAATAGATGCATACCACGTCTTGTTTCATAGCCCCTTTATTTCGTCCACCTACAAGTTTAGATGTATTTTAAGTATAGTCACTAGTCCTTGTATCCTCTGTGAAAAATCGGAAATCTCATCACTCAATGCGTCGCGTGTGCAAGCGATGCTGCTCCCTCCGTCTGCCACGCTCTCTCGCTGTCTCTAACCTCCGCTCCATGCCCGCGCACGAAAGAGCAACGCGAGTTTGTTGCTTTTACAGCCTGGGCCTACCAGTGTGACACCTTTTGACCTTGTATTCTTCGTAGAATTTTTCACAATTTGTGATCAGCATATGAAGTGTTGCACAATTCAACGGTATGTTATCTAACCACGGACATCTTACAAACCTGTGTTCCATAATATGTTTCAAAATGCATATCCAATGCACTGTTTTTTACGCCACCCGATGCACCAATGCTGGTTCAGCGTTCAATTCTGAGTGCTCATCACGAATCCGAGGTCCGTTTATCGATTGTTGACAGATTACGATAGATTACGGTGGGTATGCGGTGGTTTCGTCAGTCTCAGAGTTGACTCAAAAATTGTATGCAATGATTATTTGAGTATCCTCTGGTTCCGGGCCTGATTTAGTGTGTGCATTTGCGGACTTGCGTCGTGGGGACGCGGCGCATCGCTTTGTACGAGCTTCCGCGCCAGCCCTTCACCAGCTGATCATGCTGCATTTTCCTCGATTTTCCTTGTTTTTTTCCTGTTTCTTACTTCTTTTTCAACAGTTTCTGGTTTTTCAATGATACGTTTGTTACATTACGACCGCTTGCTAATGTTTTGATTTCTGGAATAGCGGGAATCGTCGGCAACGGTCAGGAATCACCGATTTTCGGTATTTTTTAAATTTTCATGTGGTTTCTAGACTTAAACCATTTTTTGTGTGTCTTGCTTTTTTCTCTTTTTGCTGGCAAGCTTTTCATTAATCGGTTTTTAATTTTACCTTAAAAATTATTTGAAATGGAAAAGCTCACATTCAGGATGGCCTTTGGGGAACCCAGCCTGCCTAAACAATGAAAATTCTGACAAGGTAACGGATCAATAAAAAGCTTGCCAATAAAAAGAGAAATAAGTAAAAAACACAAAAAAATTGTTGAAGTCTAGAAACCACATGAAAATAAAAGAATACCGAAAATTGGCGATTCCTGACCGTTGCCGACGATTCCCGCTACTCCTGAAATCAAAACATTAGCACGCGGTCGTAATGTAACAAACGTATCATTAAAAAACCAAAAACTGTTGAGAAAGAAGTGAGAAACAAGAAAAAAAACAAGGAAAATCAAGGAAAATGCAGCAAGATCAGCTGATGAGGGGCGGGCGCGGAAGCTCGCACAAAGGCGATGCGCCGCGCCCCCACGACGCAAGTCCGCAATTGCACACACTAAATCAGGCTCGGAACCGGAGATAGCTGAGTATGATTTGCATGATCATTTGTCGATTCCTGAATCATCAAGGTAAGTTTTGCTCCCAAAATGGCATGATACCTACCGCAACCTACGGTAAATCTAGGAAACCCCAGATTCGAGTTCAGCACCCATGATTACCCTTACGTGCGATTTTTGAGGGCAATCCGGAAAATTTTTCAAATCACCCTAGAAATTTCCTACTGTACCTTCACCTTGCCGCTAGGCGCACTGTTCACGACAAAGAAAGTTGCATTTTTTTTTGCGTAAACGTAAGCTTGCTCCCTCTAGCTCTGGGTAAGTACAGGCCATAAAACGGCTAAAGTCTCACCGTCGACTGCGTACCACGCGCTGCGCGACCGCACGCGCGTAGGAAGCAGACAAGTTTTGGCCGTCGCCCGACGAGTTTCGGCCGCCGCGCGGGGGCCGAAACGAGAAATCGCGCGGCGGCCGGAATCAAATGCGCGGCGGCCAAAACTCGTCTGCTTCCGACGCGCGTGCGGTCGCGCAGCGCGTGGTACGCAGTCGACGGTGAGACTTTAGCCGTTTTATGGCCTGTACGCAAGTACGATCGACGGAAAACAGCCAGAAAGTTGGAGAAATCTAGTGGACTAGCCAATCCATTGGGTCACCCCGCCCACGTCATATAGCAGTTGTCCTGCGTTCCTTTCACCAGGGAACAGAAGCCGAATTTTCAAATACTCTCTGTCGCGAAAAGTTCTAACATCCAAGCATGTGCATTGACCCACCTTAATCTTTAAGAGTTATTGGTACAGGAACAGAAAAAAAAGAAGTCACTCACCTAAGAATTTCGAAGCTCAAAACATTCGCGAGGTTTGGCTTGACGGCAAGCAGGCGGACATAGATTTTACTAGCTTTTTTGAATAGTTTGTTCTCCGATATTCGAGAGTTTCACGTGGATACCCCCCTATATTCCACTATTTCGTGAACCTGCGTACTCAAAAACACGGAAAACTAGAAACCGTTTTTCAATCGTGAACACTGCCTTTAAAAACGCCTATAGCTGTTTCCAGAGTGGGCTTGAGTATTTGCGAAAGGCATGTTAAGACTCTAAGTTCAGAAATTGGTTCTAGTGAAGTATATTCCATTTGGATTGACCACTTTGACCAAAAGGAGTTCTCTTGTGAGACAGGCGTCTGCGTGAAAGTACTGCTGTGAATTTAGTAGAAAAAAATTTCTGTACAAAATCTTCTGACAGAGTATGTACAAGGGATCTGGACTACTCATATTCGTATATCACAATATAATCGAAAAATCTTCTTGAAAGTTTGAATTGCAATGCTATATTGTATCCGACTCATATCGTTATTCGTCGTAATACCATATTAGGCGGCGCGTAGTGAGATTGAGGCTCTCATTACTTGATTGAGAATATCAGGAAGTTTTGATGCTCTTTTTTCATTTCCGTGCGGAATAAGGCGCTCTCTCCACTTCTCTCTCAATCTCAATTGCACGCTAATATCGGCCAACCAACTCTACCTAACAACGAATGGCCCCATTCAACTCTCTGGAAATCTCAATCATCCCTGCAGCGCTCAATTGAAAGTATCTACGTCTGCAAAAGACTTTCATATATGTGACTTTAAGTGCTATGTAGTTGTAATTGGAAAGAAGCTAGTGATCGCATTCCTTTCCTGAATGTGGCTGTAGTTCCTACAACCATTAGACGGGAGGACAGGGTGTCCTTGTTATTCTGCTTTTCTGAAACCACTGCACGCATCTCTGGTAACGCCGTTCAGATGAGATGCCCTTGACATCAACAAGAATCGAAAGAAGTAACTCCCTCGAGACGATTCCTTGATCGCCCGTACTCACCTAGCACTCTTGTCTCGCCCTAATTCTTCTTCTTCTAGTTTTTTTCTTCCTGTTGTGTTTTTCGGACTTCATCCACAATTCAAATTTTCCCAAGGGATGCATCATCGTATGGATGATAGCTGGTTTCTGTCAGTGCTATGACAAGCACGTGCGTCATGGATGCTAGGTGGAAAACATACTGTTGCTCATTGGGAATTAATCTAAAATCTCAAGTTCTACCCATTTTGTCTTTCATTTTTCACCCAAAGATTTCACTGTTCTACTGTCCAGACGATATATAGTCTTACTGGCATCGTACGCGCTTGAAATCACTCACCTATTGTTCAGATGGGCCCAACATGGCCGCTTGGTCTGTCAGAATTCAGTGTTCCGAAGAAATCCGAAGATAAGGCAGAGAAGGATCCCACCGATTTTCACCGGTTATCTATCACAATTTGTTCGCCTCGATCCCATAGTGAAGAAATTGCATGTTATTCAGCGCAACCACAGAGAGTTTCAGAACTATTGGCACGCAGATATCGAAGTGTTTTTCGAACACTTAAAGGCAGTGGTCGCGATCAAAAATGCTTGTCGTCTTTTTCTCTCCAAATCCTTTCCTGGGTCTCGAGTAGTAGGACCTATAAGAAAATATCGCGAAAAAACCACTGTTTTGGGCCGAATTTGAAACCTGAACTTTCTTGTCTTTTGATGGTGGACGAGCCCTCTCCACATCATCGGCATCGATGACCTCTTATATCAAGAACATCAGCTAGCTTGAAATTGAATGTCAATCAATGAACCTTCGAATTTATGTACACATCTAGTCAAAAACATTGACTGAAGTGATGCTTTCATTATTCAACTGTTTTTATTCGTTAAATTTGCATTTATTTCTTCCTCTGAATGTCGATGATTTTTGACTGCTCGGCATGAGACTGCGATCTGTTTCGTCATCGCTGTGCACGTGTGCACGAACTAGCTTCTTTGGGCCCTAGAAACTCTATTTGTAGACCGTTTTTCACCGCGCTACCTTCATAGTTTTTCAGCTGTTTTTGATCTAAGCTGATTTTTGTAGTTTTTTCTATAACGTTTTTCATCGTGACCACTGCCTTTTATCGGATTCCAACTATATCAAACATGGACAAGTCTATACATATTGATGTGAACACAACGCAATCACCACTTTCCTAATTTTTCGCTACCTCTTCGGATACAGGCAAGAAGTCCGCTTCGAAAGACATGGCAGCATTCTCGCAGGTTGTCGCCATCCATTTCATTCGAGAATTTCCGAAAAGCAGCTTCTAGAGAGTTCAACGTTGTGGAACGAAATTCACAGACCTTCGATTCGAACACATATCACATTAAGAAGTCGAGAAGATTCAGGTCCTGTGAGCAGGATGACCATTCTTCCTGCGAGATGAAGTGAGAAAGCTTGCGAAGGCATCAATTTTGAACGGACTTATTATGCAATTGCTAGAAGTCCTGTAGGGAACAGCAGGGTCTATTGGCGATGTAATACTCTTAACTAAGGCTCTTAACCAAGATTCCAACTATATCAAACATGGACAAGTCTAAACATATTGTTGTGAACACAACACAATCACCACTTCCCGAATTTTTCGCTACCTCCTCGGATACGGGCAAGAAGTCCGCTTCGAAAGACATGGCAGCATTCTCGCAGGTTGTCGCCATCCAATTCATCCAAGAATTTCCGGAAAGCAGCTTCTGGAGAGTTCAACGTTGTGAAATGAAATTTACAGACCTTCGATTCGAACACATATCACGCTGAGAAGTCGAGAAGATTCAGGTCCAGTGAACAAGATGATCATTCTTCCTGCGAAATGAAGAAGCTTGCGAAGGCATCAATTTTGAACGGACTTAATATGCAGTTGCTAGAAGTCCTGTAGGGAACAGCAGGGTCTACTGGCGATGTAAGAAATTAACCAAGGCTCTAAAATATCCTAGTGGACTGTTTGCTTGTGTACATCCGGGTCAATTTGGTTACCAGAATCAATGAAAACGAAGCGAGTTCTGCTGTCGCTCGTGATTGGTCGAAAAACCTTGACAGAAACGGGATAAGGTGTCATTCCAGCGATTCTTACTTGCCATATGGCTGTCTCGATGTTTACGGTAACAACCCGATCGTTTTGGAGGACTCCACCGTAAGGATGCCCTGAAAGGGCTCATCAGCTTTATGATGATTCTCATCACGCTTCTTGACGTAATATCCATATCTTTCACATTTTCCTCCTTGGTGGTCGCGGACCCCGATCAAATCGGTTTCGATTCCTCTCAAAACTCCTGCAGGTGCAAAAATTGACCTTTCTTCCACTCTCGACTCTGAATGAAAGTGTACCAAGCTGAGCGAAAAGGCTATCTGACTTCCAGATAGTTCTTGAGTGCGAAAGAGCGAATCATAGCATAGCTTCCTAAAATGTTTAAAGGCAGGGTTCTCGATAAAATCGGTTTTTGTGCTATCCTCATGGAAAGGTAGATCTGATCGTCACAAAAGTGAAAATAAGTGAGAAATTGGAGAAAAAGCGTTAAGGAACAAGTTATTGCTTGGTGTCTTTCCGCTCCCAACTATCGAGATTTCTATAAATGCCAGTTTTGTAAACTTTTATTTTGCTTCTAAAGTAATTTTTGAGCATTTCTGGAACAAAATTACTGACTACTTCAAGGGGGGCCAGCCGACACCTGTAATTAGCCGTTATGCATCGTTTTTGAACGTTTCTTCCGCAAAATTCCGGGTTTTTTCACTTATTTTTAATTTTGCGATGACCAAATCTACATTCTCATGAGGAGAACTCAAAAATCGTTTTTATCGCGAACCCTGCCTTTAAAGACAGTGTTCACGATGAAAAAGTTGCACGTGATTTGGCTAAAACGTAAGCTTTGGGTCCCTCTTAGAAGATTGAGAACGGAAGTGCGACGAAAAACGGCCGGTAAGTGGGTGAAAATCTCGTGGGCCAGCCAACTCATTGGACCACGTCCTATAACAGTTCCCCTGAATTCGTGGTTAAATGAGCGATGGTGGCCGATCAGAAGCCCCGTTCTTCCCTTCAATCTCAACGTCTCTCTTCACTCAGTTCAGCTCACCCACATCGGCTGCAAACAACGGGAGTTATAGGCCTCGGACAACTCGTCTACAATGCTTCCCTAGCTGAGTTTTGAGGGGCCTTCACTCCGTTTCCAGGGGGTCTTGTACGATTCCAGGTAAATCATTGAAATCAGCATGGGACCGTTTTCACGATAGGCGGAAAAACCGAAAAACGACTTTTATCGTGAACACTGCCTTTGAAATGTGTCCTTCATTTGCATTGATTTGATGGCACTGCGCATCGGATGAGCTTCCATTATGCTTAGTGATGCAAACACTGAGCTAACATATAAAATCGAATTCGGAAAGATTGAAAATTGGCTGTCAAAAACTCCGTTGGTGGTGAAGTGAAACAGCGCGTCCATAATTTTGGAACACTCAAAAAAACGCGATATGGCCTGCATTCGTTGTACGTCGTTGTACACAACTCTGAATATCCTCGGTCAACGTTAGCAGTGCGATGGTTATGTAACAAATTAGAGGCCAAGCTGAATTTTGAAGGGTTATTCAAGGTCCTTTATAAATTGGATACCCTTCTATAGACTTTGTTAATCATTGCGATAAACCAATGAAATGGAGTTGACCAAAGCAATATTTGTGAATGATACTACGCAAGGTATTTTTCCGGCCTTCACCGTACTCTAGACAAGGACTCATATCAGTGATGAAAAATTTATGAAGAACAAGGATAACACAACAAAACATCACAACAAGGTGCAAAACAACAATTACAGTTTACGCAGATGCTCAAAAACTCATGTGCAAGTTTTGGCTTGCAGGACAGCAATCCATGTCAAAAAATAATCTTATCGAAAGTGGGAGAAAGGTGAGGCTCCCTGACCATGTCGAGCAAAGGAATGATTTCGCAAACCCTCACTGGAACAACCTTGAACACAAAGAGTGCGCGCGATTCGAATTCTCGCGCCGATCTGGCACCGCCTGCACCACATGTGAAACGGCACACACCTCGAGCTGCTGTATGACTCGTTCTCACGGAATCAATCATCTCTTAATCTCACATTCACCATAATCGATAATTCCAGAAAATTGGTAAAACCTTACAGCGGTGAGTTCTAATGATTCGGGATTATACTTCGGCGACTCGAAAAATTTCTCGAGTAATCGAGTTTTCGACTGAGTCGATTTTTGGAAATTTCCAATAATCGGGTAGTCTAATTGACCCGATTTTTCGAATAATCGAATGGTCAAGTTTTCGGCTTACTCAATTTTTTCAATTTTCAACAACAGTTTCTGAAGCACCTTATCTCGACTATTTTGAGCATACCACATTTTACTGCTTCGAGACATTGATTAAAAGTATATCTGACAATGAATAAGGCCATATTCACACAGTAAGACGGCCGGAACCAATATTCATGTATTAATGTCGATTAGCAACATCCATAGACCAAATTTCAAAAGCTTCAGAAAACCAAACAAATTTCACTATAGGAGAGAAATACGAGATCATTTAATGAATGAACAATCAGAAATCATCTTTGGAGACGATACCCATGGAAAAAGCCGGAGCTGACTTTAACAATAGTAAGGTAGGGCAAATCGTAGTCTACTTCTAGATCATTCAAACTCATAGTGTAATCTCCGTCATCATATTCAGCCTCTTCGGCTAGACTTCAGCCGTTTTCTTCGTCTTTTTAGCTTTCATTGCCTTTTTCGTCTTCTTGCCCTATTTCTTCGACGGAAAGTGCAGCCCCTCTTCCGTATCTGCGAAGCTGTGCTTCTGTTACCACAAAACAAGCTGTTTGTTTTCTGGATCTCCCATTTTTTTCTAAGAGGAAGGAGGATATAGCCAAGCATTAAAAGCAAATTTGAAAACTAAAAGTTTCGGTTGCGCTGCGACGTTCCGCTGGTCCCAATCAGGGGTGTGCATTTTCCGTTTACCGATGTACCGGATTTACCGGTGTTTTTCGGTAAATTTTGATTTACCGATTTACCGAGTTTTTCTCGAAATTTACCGAAATTTCTACCGATAAAATTGGGTGTTTTTTCCTAATCGGCATACTTCTTACTCGTTTTTTACGGGTTTGCTACTGTTAAAGGCACAGTACACCCTCAGATATGAATTTTGAGATTTTCGTGTAATTGTGTAGAAGACCCTCCTATATAACACGTGCCAGATGCAAGATCTTAATTCCTCCAAATAAGCGAGATATAAGCGACCACCACCGGCCGACCCCCTTAGCTCACCAACAGAGGCCCGACCCCCAACCAGATTTTCGAACTCGATAGCGGCTTGATCGATGGATGAATTCGACTAAATCGTTGTTCTTCAGTCCATTGCTGGTCTATCTCCTCATCCTGTTTTGCTCTCGTGCAGCGATTACGAATGAAGACGAATACAGGCCTGAGATAACTCGTCCACCAACTTTTCGCCCTCAAAATGCAGGCATTTTCAAGGAGCCATATCTTGGTCCGTAGGGGGTCTTGTACGATTTCAGAGATACCATTGTGATCGGAGAGTGGCTCTCTTCAAAATGAGCAGAAAATATCAAAAATAATTTTTTGGGTGTCCTGTGCCCTTAAGGCATGCACTTGGCGCGATATCCTTCTTCATCCTTCTTTTTCTTGATCTTTTTATCCTTTGGTCTACTTTTTGAATGCTCAAACGATCTCTTCACATTTTGGGTCGCGTGCTTTTTCTTAGCAAGATACTCTCCAAGAAATGCATATTTTTTTTCAAAAATGTCAACAGATTTCCAAGGCAGCAGAGTTCTGAAGCAGATATTTCAGTAACTTGAAAAATTCTTTTCGAAGACCCCGACACAGCTTGAAATACAGCCTGGCAGTTCTGGAACGAATCCATTGTGAAATCCATCGTACCCGCACCTTTGCTCACTGACCAATAATTACTTTTGCGCGCCTCCCGGCACAGGTGAGATGGGAAGGATGTTTTCCTCGGCTGGCCTGATTTTGAGTGACTACAGAAAGGCCTCCACACCAGAAATTTTTTAAATGTTACTTTTTCTCAAAACCGAGGTCCTGCTAATCAGGTTCAGCCGTTGAGCTCAATTTAATATGTAAAACTCACTCATTATTTGCACTATCCTCATGCACTATTGAAAATGATACATAAATATTATCGGTCGTTGGTGATATCGTATGGGATACTGTCGTTCTCTGGGCCGAATTCCGGTCCGCATTTCCGGAATACGACTATTGCATCATGCGAAACGTGTTAGTCGTGCTGGGACCACTTGGTCCCGGCACGGTTCACCCTTCTTCCAGTACGATTATCACGCGTCGCATGATGCAACAGCCAGGCCCGCAGTTGCGGACCGGATTTCGGCTCAGAGAACGACAGTAGGCACCAAAAAACAGAAGTCGAAATTTTTACCGAATTTTCCGTTTTCACCGTATTTACCGGAAAAAAAATTCGGTAAAAAGTTTCGGTAAAAAATTTACCGAAAAGAATTTTCCGCACACCCCTGGTCCCAATGTCCCAATGCATTCAAGCCTCATGCATGTCTCTTTTCTCGAGCAAAGTGAAATCCAGGCTAACGCGACCGTCTTGTTATCTCTGATGAGTTTATCGGTATGCTCACACCTCAAGATTGATTAATTTCGGCGTAAATCAATGTCGGCAATAAGTGAAAAAGATGGTCGTGAGCCGTACGAGAACTATGTATGAGCAAAGAACAACTACCGGCAAATGAGATGCATGGTCTGCAACTGTATTTGGAAACAGTTCAACTGACTTAGAATCTCTTTGACTCAGAACAGTCGACTATCGAATCTATTCGACTGTTCGAGTCTATCGAATAATCGAGTTTTCGACTAAGTCGATTTTTCAAAGGTTTGAATAATCGAGTAGTCGTTTCGAATAATCGACTCGATGTCGACCGTTTCAGTAGATACCAAGACTCGATGACTCGACTCGACATAAGTATATTCAGGATTCTCAAACATTCATAATTGTCAAGTTTCACTACTGATTTTCTTCAAAAATCTGGATTACCATCACACGGCTAGCACTAACAGATGAGATTCAGAGGTTTTTCGCCGTTTTCAACTACTTCAACTCTGTCTTCCAATCTTCGAAGTCATGTCACCTATTTGGATTCAATTGTATCCTCGTCCAGCCCTGCGTTATAATTTGTCCATTTACCCACAAAATGGTCACGCTGTTTGATTGTGCAAAAACTTTCTAACTGATGTATGGTGGAACGAAAAAAAAAGTGTGATGAATTCCAATCCTCCCCATAATCTCTAAATCTCTCCTTGAAAGAACTAGTCTCAACTCGCATAAAATCTGTAATTGGGCGAGTTCGTCCAGATACAAGTCTTCTTCTTACTGCCAGAAAAAAGCATCTTATTAAGATGTAGTTTTTGGATACATAGCTGTCAGAATCGAAATCGAGACTACACCATATGGCGCCGCGATACACGGTAACTGAGTGCGTCACGCATTCATCTTCACCGCGTTCTTCATCAAGTTCCAGTGAGAGCTCGAGAGTTCTCCTGTGGTTAGTCAATGACCAAATATTTCTTTCCGTGCAACGAAAATGAATGACAGGTCTTATCAGGCATCATTCGTTCGTCCTCCTCCTTCTCGGGAGAATAAAAGGGCAGGCACTGGTTCAGATTTTCCATTCATCTTCGAATACATCATAGTTGTCCCTCTGGCAGCCAGCCAATCTGAGCACTTTCTGTTGATCTACTAACGATAAAGCGTTGGAGTTGTATTTGAGCCTACTGGAAATGTCAGTGATTTCTCGGCGATGAGGGAAATAGTCCAGGTAAACAGCTTTGATGCAGTAAAGATTCAGTCTCTTCTTCGATTGTTGGCGACCTCAGTGAGGTCAAATCTTCTGACGCCGTTTATGGCACTGATTCAGAGAAACTATCGCCTCTTCCTATGCAATTGCTCCACCAGTGCAGCTTTATAAATGCCTCAAATAGCGTGGCACGCCCAGCTCTCTCGGCACTCTGATTTTTGTTTGTGCGTCGGTCGCGTAAGACATACAGTCGACACGGATCGCACTGATACTTTGCGTTCCTCGTTGGACACTGGCGCAAACTAAGTGTTATAACACGTGTGTTATAACATATGCGCACCGAGTTTTCGCCAATGCGCATTACAGGTTATTTATACTTTCGCCGGTGAGCGACGCGGTGAAGTGCTATCCTATGATATTGATGACGCGGCTCTGCACGATTAATATTAGTGATCGCTTATACTCGTGCCACCAAGCAGCACGGCACAGTGCATTTCTGTAATATTGATCACGCGGCGCGGCACGACCGCTCGGCGGCGGAAGAAAAAAAGAAGACTCCTTGTAGGACTCTATTTTGCCAAGCCGTTCGACGGCAGGAGTAGAAATAACCTTCCTAAGCACGAAGCGTCGTGCTATACTGACCTGGACCACATGCCGTCCCATTGCGTAAAGACGCGACTACATTACGCTCGACAAACTCCCTGCCTAAACGCACTTCTTTCGTTTTTTTATATATGAAACAGCTTAATTTTTGCGAACCATCACAACAAAATGAAAAATAGCTCAAAAGATAATGGGATATCAAGGAAAAGCGAAAAAAGGTTACAAATTAAGCACGATCAAAAGAGAAAAAAATTAATTGATCGGAAAGTTTGTCGTGTTTAGTTATGTTGCATTTTCAACGCAATGAGGACGGCATGTGCTCTGAGGCCTATTTGACATTTCCATCGCTGATCGCCGCGATGGCATGTTTTGAATGCGAATCGACGTGAGACGCGGTCTCGATCAATGCTCATGATTATCATCCCGTCGCGTCGTTCTTCCATCGTACTCTGAAAGAGGCTATGTAAGTCACCTCTGGCCCGGCGCTTCACGCGTAAAACGCGGAGCGTCTCCCTGCTCTCACAAGCGTTCATGCATGCGGCTTCTGGAAACAGGTCGTGATGACCCCACTCGACTGACCGTGAGTCGCCATCCCCCAAGGTCCCACTCGTAATAATAGAAAAATGAATTAAGAAACTTGAGGAAGGAAGTAATGATGAAGTTAAATAGCACTATCGCTGGATAGTCGGTGAGATAAGCAGCTCGATTGTATGCGATGTTGCATGTGGGCTTGGGGATTACTTCCTCTATTTTAGAGTAGGCCGCTATAAATCGGATCAGGGGTGAGCGGAATAAAAATTTGGAAAGTCGGGAATAGGTTCTCGGGTTTTGGCACAGAAATTTTTCTCGGAATTCGGGAATCGGGCGCGAAACGCCTGAAAATGCGTGGATATGCGGTGTCAGCGAGAAAATTCAGAAGTCATCTTTCGTATTTTTTCGTCCCAGATGACCCGATGTTTTCGCGTTCCTCGGCATTATCTGCGGTTTTCAGAATGCCATACGCGGATAGCCGAAAATGCTCGAGACTGCGGGCTTCGGAACGCGAAACGCGGAACTCCGCTCATCCCTGGACTGGTACCACCTCGCTGACTCTTGAAAGTGGGGGATATGATCGGGAAGTAGGTAGGATATATCGCAATCGATCAGACTTTTTTTGTCACATACTTCGATTCAGTAGTGCCACTACTGATTACACTATGTAAAAAAATTTCACTTTTTTCTGTTCCTGGGTTGAAATTGCCCAGGAAACTTCGCTTTTGCGACTGAGACAATGAAATTTTTAAAATTCCGTGATTTGTGTAGGACAATTTTTGTTCCTGGCTTCTAAGCGTTCAATTTCAATTGCTTATGTCTTTTGTATGCGAAAAATGACTTCATTAAGCACAAACTTTGCTTACACGACGACAGCACGAAGAAAACTCGTTTCTTTGTGAGAATAGAAAGATTTTTATTCATTTCCGACACCATAATCAGGTAAAAACAAAAAATGCACAAGGGATAGACAAACACAGTCGGAAACCACTCAACAAGGTTCAGAAATGTGTAGATTTTTCAGATTCATGATTGTACTGTGAATCACCCTCTCGAAGTTGCACTCAAATTTAGTCCCCCCTCATGGTTTCGTTATACTGTCCTTGGTAACGACGTTCAAAGTCCAATATATCTTGATGAAAGGGCTCGTTTTGCTCGTTGAATTTGTCAAGCTACGAATCAATTGATATAGTGGATGTTGAAGCTCGATAGCAGAGGGTAAATGATAAGGTACTTCATTTCTGTAACGTTCCTCAAATGGGTCTTAGACTTCGTCAGGCTGCCATAAATATTTACAATGGGCCGTTCATGATAATCAACATATGAACACAGCTGTGAAGAATAATGATAGGGAATGAGTGCTGACTGGTGTCTGTACCAAACCAAACGGCGGTGTACTTCAGGGATAGACTCGGATTAAGAATAAAGCTGCGCATCTAACGCACGACAAACGATCAACCGGGATCGCCCAGATGTCACTCAGATCAGCTATCATCTCCTTAATCGCTATGCGATGTCAACAATCGTAAATGCCTCTTTCATCTCCCTCTCTGATAAATCATCGGCGGTGACCACTTCTTTCATCTTCTAACGCCTCCTCTTATTTTCCTTCAGCTGTGTTTCTGGAATACGCGGTGTAAAAGCGGTCACAGTCATTACTCTTCCGGTACAGCCTAGATGCGTGGCGGAGCTAGTTCTGTGCCCGGAGTTACTGTCTAGTAGTTGGGAACGCAGCGCTGGAGAACGCAGCGCGCCTGCGTCCGCGGCGATACGTAGGTCTTCCCAATTTCAATCGCCAGATATACTTCCATCTGGGACAGCTACACTTATACCATATCACGAATCTTTGAGTATACGCATCTTCGTCACACGCAGGCGTACAGCTCTTCTTTCCATCACCGCCTTCATTATCGGCTCGGCGACGCCAAAGGCGACGCACGGGCGGGATGTAAACATGAACATTTATCGCAGTGGGAGCAGCCGATTTGCGCACGGCACACATCTTTCGCGAATAATCGTTAACGTTAACGACGAGAACGAGGGTTCGAGCCGGTGATGCGTTACTCCATGAACCGATGAGTCCGCAAAACATCGTCGTAAAAATCTCCTTCAGCTGTCTTCCATCGCCAACCGCTGGTTACCAATTTTTCGCAGAAATTGCACAACACGTTCTTCATGACCAGTGATAATCAACACACGTTCTCAAGACGATGATGAAGGTTAACGGCGTTCCTTCGGTTGATGGTCATCTGGTCGATGCGTTCGATATCTACTGCAAGCTGACCATCGGTTGTCTTAGTCCACGGCAGCTCCGCCAGCCAAACTGATCGAGGGGTAAAGCACGAACTGAAGATCTGGTCAGTATCGCACTACGCCGTGTGCCACACGCGGCTTTGCCATGTCGTGAATATGTCGTCACGGGCGACCAAAGTTAATCGCACGTAACAATCCGCCGCCACGCACTCTTCAAAACATCCACGAGCAAACATTACCAGCAGCGGCGCGAGCGATTACAAACCAATTACGCCGCCAGTCACAGCTTGATACGAAGCGAAGAAATTAGTCAAAGCCATCACAACAGATAGTGGGCTTCGATGCTTTCCAGGTGAATCTCCGAACAGGCGGACTGACGCCGGGCACAGAAGGCTCACGCAGTAACGCCGCCTGCTTCCGGCGTCTACATTATGCATACGTTATCAAATCGAGCTTCAGCATGGCGGCGTCGAGCTAAATGTCGTCGCCTCTCAGATCCAGCCCAGAAAAATGAACTCGCGTTCACAAGGCGAGACAGGAATCCGTCAGCAGGCGACAGCGATCTGTCATCCGTCAGCCCACTGCACGAGGAAACCGATGGGAACTAGCGATTTGATCCAGCATTTGTCCAGCAGCCTTCATTAGCGGTCGGAAAAGCCTATGCGTTCTCACCAATCCGGTAGTAGGTCGGAACGATTGATGCGCAGAACGGTCTTCACAATCTGCCGTCCACTTTCTATCCAGTTCGCTTCGATACCGCCAGCCTGATCAACGCGTTTGCCCGCCATTGCCGCACAACAGCTACCCAGAACTCTGCGTAGTCTCCGGCCGCTCAGTACTCCGCGTTAGCTAAATATCTTTCCGACCATTTATCAACGAACCCTCCACATCTGCATCAATCACGGAGCAATCGTATAGCGCTGATCTTGAAGTCGAAGCGTCTACGCACGCAAACGCCGTCTGATGTACAGCACGCTAAGGTTGATTGTCTTCGATCTATCATTACTCGACACTATTCGAAAGCAGGCATCAGACTCATGCTTGTGCCGTCAATTCAGTCCATCTGCAGCGCGCGCGCGCTCCGCGAAACGCAAGATTTCTTCCTAAAGCAGACGGGCGGTCCAATCCACTTTCCATCCAATTTTCCCATCTCTGGTTGCTACGCAATACTTCTGCAGTGGAGCGGTTCTTCACCCTCCGTCCAACTCATCATCGTTCAAAGCGTATCGGCAGCAAACTGGGCTCGAGATCCAGCTGTTACGCCCCATTCTCACATCGAAGTCAGCACCTCAATGTTCTTCACGCGAACGTCTCTTGAAGAAATAATTATGATACGAAAGGCGGCGTGCTGATTGATCAGTATTCTGTAAACCCTCCGCTCTCTTCCGGTTTCCTGTAGCCGTTCCCCATCACGCCATTAAAGGCTCGACCATGATATCGCTCATCTCGATCAACACCCTGCAATCTATGTTCCTTCTGCAGCGGTTCAACACACGCGAAACTAACTGTTCTCGCAAACAGCCGAGCGGAGCCGTCCAACACGCTGAAAGACAGAGGCCTTGCGCCGCCCCGTAATCACCAAAGCATGAATTATAGGCCTGCACAACGCTGAGCCAGCATCGTTTGTTACATGTCGGCAAGGGGGCTAGCCAGTGCGGTTCGTTCGTGCGCACGCTTGGATGAGCAGTGTCCGCAAGGACTACCTAGCGGACTTCGGACATATGCAGTATATTACGCTTCGATGTCCATGCACTCCAGCATGACTCGAAAAATGCGGGCTCTGCGCACTGGCCGCCGCTGCCAGCAAACTCAGATCACATTAGGTATCAGGTCGGTCGCCTTGCAGCTCATGCGCTGATTGACAGCGGTGGATGCCGAAGCCCGATAAAGGTTATTGGCGGTACGACAAGCCCTCATTACTGCAACACTCAATGTCTTGTCACCTCGATCATTGGCGGCCATAAATACTAGTGATCACCGTTCATGATCATATCAACATGGCTGAATCACATAACACAGAAGAATACACGATAGGAATCCATGACGACCGTCTCTAAACAAACGCGTGTAACGATACCTTCTCAGGGATAGGACTCACTTAAGCAGTCACACGGCACCACGACTCAATAAACGACACTGATCGTTCACGGATTACATATCAGCTCAGATCTCCCATTCATAACCGCCAATGCGATGTCAAACAATGTAATGCTTCCTTCATCTTCCTTCCGATATATTCAGGCGGTGACTCACTCTCACCTTTCGTCAATCGTTCCTTACTTCAGCTGCGTACTGGAATAAGGCGGTACGTAAAGCGTGTGCTGCGCTCGTCAGATTACATGGCTACATACGCGGCGGAAAGAGCCAGCCTCGTGGAGACGTTAATCGTTCATTGCCTAAGAGCCAGGAGAATCGTACGCTATGCGCCGTGCGTCGTCATGCAGCCTTACAGTCTTCCCAACATAGTTATTCCATAAAAGTTCTCCAGGTCTGGGCACAGACACTCCATACAATCATCACGACATCTGACGCAGTTACGCATAGTTCTTCTTCACCGCAAATACTCACACTATTAATCGCGCCTGGCGAGTGCCAGGCGACGCAACGCAAGGGACTTCCGATGTCACATGACGCAGTGGAAGCAAAGGATTTGCTCCAGACTGGCATACCGCTTTCGCGACATGTTCGTTAACGAATCGAGAACGAGGGTTGTCATCGTATGCGTTTAAGAGGAGTGATCCAGTCCTATGGCTGACGACAACCGGCGTCCGCAAAATCATCTACTTCACTTTGTCTATCCATCGCCAGCCAACCTGTCATGGTCGTCTCATCGCCGTGTCCGCAATGAAATTGCAGTATAACACTGTTCTCATAGCGAGATATTTAACCGCGATGTAACGCAGATCAAGCTTTCGACGGCGCTTGCGCACCATATACTGATCTTCATCTGATGGCAACTAATATCAAGCAACGGCCCACGCTGATGTGGTAAGCACGCCTCCGACTGATCCATATACTCTGGCGCAATCGTTTCTACCGAGCATCTAGATACTGGCGTACTATGAATTACGCACGTAATGTCAATGCTAGTTTGCGTCGGGAACATCCAGGCCAGCCAACGCACGTCCATCTTCACGAAAATCACATACGATTGCGCACAGCAGCGGTCGCTTTAGTATCGAACTACCTCAACACCAGCCGTCTGCATGCTTACAGTGCTGAGCCGAGCCAGGCTTTATTGAAATCAGTCTGCACAAATCAAACAGATAGCTTCCTGATGCTGTTCCGGTCGACTGACGCAGTAGCGGATCGATCAGGCGCTGACACAGCTACAGCTGCTCGCTTTAATGCAGCCGCCACCGCCCCTGGGCAGTCTGAATCACTGGGCGTACAAAGAAAGACGTCACGCTTCTGCATTGGGTACTATGTCGGCGTCAATGTCAACCGCCAGTCTTCAGATCTCCCCGGGCATCCGCGTTCTTCAGCGCGAATAGCAGAACGCAGATTGAAGACAGGATCTGCCAGTTTGAATCCAGGCTGATCGCAATCTACGCCCATCGGTCCTCGACCACGATGCACGATGGTGACAGGTCGAAAGCCTTTTACCCCAGCATCGTCCGCAGTTTCCCTTCATTAGCGGTACCGGAAGCTTCCATACTCACCAACCGGTAGTAGGTCGTGGAATGAACAGCTGGCGGAACGAATCGCCATCTTCAGCGAACGCTGTCCTGGTCCACTTTCTGAGATCCTAGTTGGACAATGCTTCGATGGAATAGTTGTTTGTTCCTTCGTTACGTTGTCGTACTATTAGCACATCTGAACTTGTGGGAAGAACGCTGGTCCTGGGTCAGAAAGACTTCTCGGGCAGAGCGCAATATCTTTTTCTCTGCCTGCTCTGCCTCTGCCGAGAATCATTGCGCTCTGCCGAGAATCACTTTCTGACCCAGAGACTTACACAAGTTCTAGTGCTAATGAGTACAACAGTAACTTGAAGAACTTAAACAACATTATCAAGCAAACACTGGATAAGAAAGTGGACAGCAAGATTGTGAAAAGGCTCATTCCTGCACATCCAATCATTCCGACCTACTACCAGTTGGTGAAAACGCATAAACTTCCGACCACTAATGAAGGAGAGCTGCGGACAAATGCTGGAATCAAAACTCGACCCATCGTTTCCTCGTGCAGTGGGCCGACAGATGCGATCAGCTGGTTTCTGCAACAGATCCTGTCACCCCTCCTACGTTTCGTTCCTGCTCACCTTGTGAACACGGATCATTTTCTGGGAAATCTGAAAAACAGCGATTTGACTGCTCCCGACACCGTATACCAAAGCTTCGACGTGACTTCTTTGTACACCAATGTAGACACCAGAGCGGCAGTAACGGCCTGCATGAACCTTCTGTGTCAACACCAGCATCAGGTCCACCTGTTCGGAATTCGACCAGAAAGCATCGAAGGCTTACTATCTGTTGTTGTTGACTTTAATTTCTTCCGCTTCAACAATACTATCTACAGACAGCGGCGTGGTTTGGCAATGGGTAATCGGCTCGCACCACTGCTGGCAATCGTTTTCATGGATAGTTTTGAAAGAAGTGCGTTAACAACGGATGTTACATTCTTTGGTCGCTACATTGACGACATATTCATAGTAGCAAACTCACATGGAACGTTACGCCAAGTACTGTTAGATCTCAATTCGTGCTACCCCTCGATCAATTTAACAGCGGAGGCACCAGCACCCGATGGATACCTTCCGTTCTTGAACGCAAAAATTAAGATATCCAACCATCAAGTCCGGAGTATATGGTACACAAAACCGGCGTCGAAGAACATCTTGATACACTCGCGCAGTTGTCACCCGATATTTACGAAGAACAGTGGTATTCCCGCAATTTCATACAGACGGCGGGAAAGCTAACAACCAACGGATTGGCAACGATGGAGACAAAAGTGAAGGAGATTTTACACGATAATGGTTACACGGACACCAGTTATCATTCATGGAAACCATACCGGCACTCCTCTCGAACACAACCCTCGTTCTCCCATTCGTTAACGAACAATTCGCGAAAGAAGTGAATACTGCCGTCCGCAAATCGGCGCTTCCACTGCGTCTCATATTTCGTCCCCCACCCACGTTGCGTCACCTTTTAACGTCCTCAAGGCCGTATGAAGAGCGGTGTGGAAGAAGAACTTGTACGTACTGCAGTGGAGATGAAAAGATTTGTCAGATTCGTGATGTAGTTTATAAGGTGCTGTGCCAGACCTGTGGAGAATACTATATTGGCGAAACCGGAAGACCCCTACGCTATCGCCTGGACGAGCACATGAGGGCACTACGTTCTCCCAACTCTTACCCAAACAGTGCTTTCTCCAGGCACAGAACACTCCGCCACGCGTATGAAGCTGTACCGAGTATGACTGTGACCCTTTACAACCGCAATATTCCGAACACAGCTGAAAGGAAAATAAGGGAGGCGTTAGAGATAAAGAAGTGGTCACCGCCGATGAACATCAGAGAGGAGATGAAAGAGGCATTACGATTGTTGACATCACATAGCGATTAAGGAGATGATAGCTGATCTAGTGACATCTGGGCAATCAGTTGTCATTTGTCGTGTGCGTTGGCTGCGAGTTGGTCTATCCGAGTCCTATCCCTGAAGAAGACCCACCGCGTTTGGTTTAAGACCCGGTCAGCACTCATTCCCTATCATTATTCTTCCTATGTGTTCATATGTTGATATCATGAACGGTATTGTAAATATTTATAGCGCCTGACGAAGGGTCTAAGACCCGAAACGTTGCAAGTAAAGGGCTTATCATTACCCTCTGCTATCGAGCTTCAACATCCACTATATCAATCAACACAAATGAAGCTCAGGGACCGACTGATACTTAATGATCTGAAGTTTCTACAACGGCACTACCAACTAAGTAGAATTACTTTCAAAGTCATGCTAGATTACGTAGGATACCATCAACATGCTCTCTACCTCGATGAGTCCATACGTTTTCTCCAAAATTGCGCAACGAACCACCTCACCCCCAGCTTCATTACCAACATGCTAACTCGCTTTGATGCCTATCGAGACAACGCTGTCCGTCACGCCACAAACGAGCTACGAGCAGCACTTCTTTCCTCCGCTGTTGCGAGACAAAAGCGGCTCCGCTCGCAGTGTATACGGAACATTGTTTCACTCAAAACTACACTACAAAGGAGTTTGTCGAATGAATGTTGGAGATCATTGCTACAGTGTCATGGGCGAGTGTGTGATGAATTGAGAACAGCTACAAGAGAAAGACTCAGAAGAAAATTAGAGGGTTTACAAAGTCACAATCAATCAACACCACCTTTCATTATCCATAATGCGATTCCTCCAAAACGTTGCACCATTATTGAAGAATGTGTTGCTGATATTGAAATAGAGGCCGTACTGAATCTCGGCCCCAGTTTTGCCCCTCGACCACGCTTGAACGATAATTTGAAGACGGAGGTGAGAACCGCTCTACAGAAGTATGCGTATACTCAAAGATGGAAAGAACAAATTGGACCGACCGTACCCACCCTGGAAGAACATCTGCTAGGAAGAATGCCATTTCCACGGAAGCAGGCGCACGCCCCCACAAACATTCCTAGATGGACAACAAGACTGACCACACTAGAGTCTGACCTACTTCGAATAATCGAAAATCATCGTCGAAGAAGTAACCAGGACAATATGACTATCATGGAACGAGCTGGACTGCGTAAGGCACTTCAACTAAAATCAACTATACGATTCTCCATTGGTGACAAATGTGGAGGGTTCGTTGTCATGTCAAGAGAAAAAGATATTGCGCTCTGCCGAGAATCACTTTCTGACCCAGAGACTTACACAAGTTCTAGTGCTAATGAGTACAACAGTAACTTGAAGAACTTAAACAACATTATCAAGCAAACACTGGATAAGAAAGTGGACAGCAAGATTGTGAAAAGGCTCATTCCTGCACATCCAATCATTCCGACCTACTACCAGTTGGTGAAAACGCATAAACTTCCGACCACTAATGAAGGAGAGCTGCGGACAAATGCTGGAATCAAAACTCGACCCATCGTTTCCTCGTGCAGTGGGCCGACAGATGCGATCAGCTGGTTTCTGCAACAGATCCTGTCACCCCTCCTACGTTTCGTTCCTGCTCACCTTGTGAACACGGATCATTTTCTGGGAAATCTGAAAAACAGCGATTTGACTGCTCCCGACACCGTATACCAAAGCTTCGACGTGACTTCTTTGTACACCAATGTAGACACCAGAGCGGCAGTAACGGCCTGCATGAACCTTCTGTGTCAACACCAGCATCAGGTCCACCTGTTCGGAATTCGACCAGAAAGCATCGAAGGCTTACTATCTGTTGTTGTTGACTTTAATTTCTTCCGCTTCAACAATACTATCTACAGACAGCGGCGTGGTTTGGCAATGGGTAATCGGCTCGCACCACTGCTGGCAATCGTTTTCATGGATAGTTTTGAAAGAAGTGCGTTAACAACGGATGTTACATTCTTTGGTCGCTACATTGACGACATATTCATAGTAGCAAACTCACATGGAACGTTACGCCAAGTACTGTTAGATCTCAATTCGTGCTACCCCTCGATCAATTTAACAGCGGAGGCACCAGCACCCGATGGATACCTTCCGTTCTTGAACGCAAAAATTAAGATATCCAACCATCAAGTCCGGAGTATATGGTACACAAAACCGGCGTCGAAGAACATCTTGATACACTCGCGCAGTTGTCACCCGATATTTATGAAGAACAGTGTTATTCGCAATTTCATACAGACGGCGGGAAAGCTAACAACCAACGGATTGGCAACGATGGAGACAAAAGTGAAGGAGATTTTACACGATAATGGTTACACGGACACCAGTTATCATTCATGGAAACCATACCGGCACTCCCTCTCGAACACAACCCTCGTTCTCCCATTCGTTAACGAACAATTCGCGAAAGAAGTGAATACTGCCGTCCGCAAATCGGCGCTTCCACTGCGTCCTTCATATTTCGTCCCCACCCACGTTGCGTCACCTTTAACGTCCTCAAGGCCGTATGAAGAGCGGTGTGGAAGAAGAACTTGTACGTACTGCAGTGGAGATGAAAAGATTTGGTCAGATTCGTGATGTAGTTTATAAGGTGCTGTGCCAGACCTGTGGAGAATACTATATTGGCGAAACCGGAAGACCCTACGCTATCGCCTGACGAGCACACGAGGGCACTACGTTCTCCCAACTCTTACCCAAACAGTGCTTTCTCCAGGCACAGAACACTCCGCCACGCGTATGAAGCTGTACCGAGTATGACTGTGACCTTTTACACCGCAATATTCCGAACACAGCTGAAAGGAAAATAAGGGAGGCGTTAGAGATAAAGAAGTGGTCACCGCCGATGAACATCAGAGAGGAGATGAAAGAGGCATTACGATTGTTGACATCACATAGCGATTAAGGAGATGATAGCTGATCTAGTGACATCTGGGCAATCAGTTGTCATTTGTCGTGTGCGTTGGCTGCGAGTTGGTCTATCCGAGTCCTATCCCTGAAGAAGACCCACCGCGTTTGGTTTAAGACCCGGTCAGCACTCATTCCCTATCATTATTCTTCCTATGTGTTCATATGTTGATATCATGAACGGTATTGTAAATATTTATAGCGCCTGACGAAGGGTCTAAGACCCGAAACGTTGCAAGTAAAGGGCTTATCATTACCCTCTGCTATCGAGCTTCAACATCCACTATATCAATCAACACAAATGAAGCTCAGGGACCGACTGATACTACGAATCAATGCTATGGACTTTCAGAGACGTTCTGCATCCCATTTTGGCGTAATTCTTCATGAGAGGGCACCAACTCCACATAGCTTTCAGCTTTGTGATCACCTAAGAAGCCGTGAGCAACTGCAGCGAAACTGCTCCAAGCCGCTCTCTCCGTCCTGTTCTACAGCTTTGCGAAATCTGCACATTTTTAAATCCTCTTAATCTGTAGTCCGACGAATATACCAGCCCTGACTTTAGCCTAGGACAGAGTCGTTACCAAGGACAGTATAACGAAACCTGATGAGGAACTTCAGTTATGTGCAACTTCGACAGAGTGATTGACAGTACAATCGTAAATGTAGAAAATCTACACATTTTTGAACCCTGTTGAGTGATTTTCGACTGTGTTTGTCTATTCCTTGTGCATTTTTTGTTTTTACCTGTTCATAATGCCGAAAATGAATAAAAAAACTTTCTATTTTTACAAAAACGGGGTTTTTTTCGTGCTGTTGTTGTGTGAGCGAAGTTTGTTCTCAATGAAGTCATTTTTTCACATACTTTAGACATAAGCAATTGAAATTTAACACTTACAAGCCAGGAACAAAAAATCGTGTTACATAGTGTTATCGTTTGTTTTCTTAAAAAGAAAGAGAAACAGAAATATGTAAGAGGAAATGGATGAAGAAGATATAGAACTAGTGAACCTCGTTTCGCCTCTATCTTCAGACATACTTTATCAATCAATTCTGCCAAGGCTTTTCAGTGAACAACAGAATCGTTGATGAGAAGGAATGATGAAAGAAGAGTTCCGCTTCCTGTTATGTTATTCGTAAGGATGAGAATTCAGAGGCCTTATTCATGTATGTGAGCGTGTATGCTGCTTTCGATGGTGATCCTTTTTTTGAGTCCAGCAACTGAATGCTAAGCTCAGAGCTTTGCACATTCTAGATACATTACTACATAGTCTGTTATGCTCACAGCCGTCTTCTCTTCCGACTATATATATATAACGTCGGCATTGATCGTGAAGAGACTTCGTGTTCACTGTTGAAAGTTGGCGCAAACTCGGTGCCATGTGCTATAACATGGGTGCACCGAGTTGGCGCCAACCTTCAACAATGCACGCGAAGTCTCTTCCCGATCCATGCCGATGGTATATATATAGTCCCCTTTTCAAGTTCAGTCTGGTGATTGGACAATAGCGGCCGGCCGTGCAGTGTTCGCGAAAGCACCGGCCGGCCCGTCGCAGCTCCACCCATTCACTAGACTGAATTCTACAGAAAGGCTATATATCCCGTCGCAGCACACCGCGTTTGGGCCTCCAGCATCTGCTTATCTTATATGATGTCTCCCACTGTTTCAGGATTTGTCACATTCTCTCTCGACTTCGGTGAATTCAACTGACTCATTATTGCCACGCATATCCTAATTTCTGGCATCGTTTCAGATTCTTGACCATATATGGTCCCCTTATCAAATTTAGTCTAGTGGATGGAGTAGGCGCGATCATTTCTGGTTGGCGACACTTTGGCTTGTAGGCCGACTACACACTCAAACCTCAAGCAAGGCTGCGTGCCACCCCGCTGTCAGTGGCGCCGCATTGATGAGAGGGCAGCCACGCAGCCGTGAGTGTTAAGTCGACCTACAAGCCCGACATCAACGGCCAATTGGATCTCTATTGCGCGCAGCGATCTACATACCTCTGCAGCCACCTCCACTCACTAGACTCAAATCTACAAGGATACTTGATACTATCTACAGATTAGGGTACCACCTGGAACTAATGTTATTCAAGTTTGAAGCCTCAAAAACGAGTCAAAATTACCGTATTGAAGCAATTTTGAACAGCGAGTCGTGGAAGTCTGCACAGTTTGCCCGTTGAACTCCTCCTTCTCAAACAAGTGTATTGTTTGGGAGCGGTCGTTTTGGCTCGTTGTTGACGCTTCCAGCGATGTAGGTGTTTTAGTATAAGTCGTGTGACTTAACTAACGTCGTAATCTCAATGAGTTTTGTGAGCGTGTATGCTGCCATTAATTGACTCATCCTTAGGAAATAATTTTTAACATGTTTCAGTAACTAGCCGTGATGGGTTAAAAACTTTTACTTCTTATCAGAGCTTCAACTCTCCAATTAATAGCATGTCAAATTCTAATACATATGTACTTACCGACCAGACAATCAACTTTTGTTTGATTGTTGGGTCAAAGAGGTATTGTAATGCGAAGTTTGAGAACAACTATTAAAAGCATGGTTCGCGACGAAAACGGTTGCTGTGTTATCCTTATGAGAATGGGAGAGTTTAGACCATGAGATTGAGAATCCTTATGCGTTACCCTTATGAGAATGTAGACCATCACAAAAGTGAAGATAAGTGAAAAGTCGGAGAAAAATTGGGCAGGAACATCTTAGAGCTGGGTGTACGCACGCCCCCATTAAAGAGACATCTTTAAATGCTTGTTTTGTCGTCTTTTATCTTGCTCCTGATATAGTTCCCAACCCCTTAATAGACAATAGACTGATTCAGGAGCACAATCAATTACGGAAAAACAAGCATTCATCAAAATCTCGTTAATTGGGGGCGGCTGGACACCCAGCAATTAGGCTTCCTAAGTTGCTCCTGCTCATTTTCTTCCGACTTTTCATTTATTTTCACTTTTGGTGTGACCACCTTAGGGTTTAATGAGGGTAACACAACTTCAACTTTTATCGCGAACCCTGCCTTTAGTTGATGCAGGAATGGATGTTTTAGGGTGAGTTGATCGAAACTTCTTACAAGGGAACCACAATAAGTCATAGTGACCATTCCAAATGAAATGTACTTTTCTAGAACCATTTTCGGACGAAAAGTCCGAATATGCTCATCGCAGCTGGCTAGACACACTCTGGAAAAAAGTTATGAGCGTTTTTTAGAGCATCGCGGCAAGGTAAGGAAGGGTACCCCCATGGAATTTTAGGGTGTTTTTTAAATTTTTCTCCGGATTTTGCTCAAAACATGTATGTGGGGGTAAACTGGGGTGCTGAACACGAATCTGGGGGTTGCTTGTCCAAATTTTAGGGTTTACTCTAGGTTACGGTAGGTAACATGTCATTTAGGAGGCGAAACCTACCTCAATATTCCGATAATCGACAAATGAACATCGAATTCGTATTCAGAACCCCAAATAACTCCCACATAGAAACTTTGAGACAAATCTGAGACTTTGATCAATCTACCGTATACCCACCGTAATCTACCGAAAGCTGTCAAAAATCGATAAATCGACATCAGATTCGTGTTGAGCACTCCAAAGAACCCCCAGAAGAACGATTTCAGCCATATCTGTCGCCACATTCCTAAAAATGTTCAAAAGTCGATTTTGCCGTCAAATTTTTCTGCCGATGGGAAGCTTTAAACAAATTTAATCGAAAACATTGGAAAAACGTCAATTGAACCTCAGATTCGTTATCAGCATCCCAAATAACCCCCCCCCCCCAGAGCGAATATTTAGTCAAATCTGGAATATTTTTCTAAAACGCTTCAAGAGCCCTCTAATTGGTACAAATAAACGCCCAAACGAAAATCCCTACAAGTCCAAAACGCTATTAGTCTGCGCAAAGTTTGGAAAATGTTCCTTCACCCAAACTTTGCTTAGTGGGGTAGTTTTGGGAACACGATTATGGGGTCCGCTTCCGGATTTTCGAAAGTTTACTGCGCTCTTTGGAGGGTACAGTAGGTACGAAAATCAGAGAAAAATGCCTATAACTTTTTTCAGAGTGGGCCTAGGCAGTTGCGATGGGCATACTCGGACTTTTCGTCCGGAAATGGTTCTAGAAAAGTGCATTTCATTTGGAATGGTCACTATGACTTGTTGTGGTTCCCTTGTTAGAACACATCAGAAACTACACAATTGGTTACCGATTTGAAGAGAGAAAGGATAGTAGAAGGTCTACTGTGGAAGTTTGATTCAGAAGGTTGCCTAGATAACTCGAATTGCAAAAGCAGTTAAATAGATTTTGGATCAAGTTCTTCGCCATGATGATCTGTTTTTCATCAATCCGCCTTTGCACTGAAGCTGTTGAGCTGCTTGGAGTGCTGAACTTGAAAGTTCTCATTATATCTATTCATCTTATTTAGCTCTCCGGCGCTGTCCTATTGCTACACTTTTGAGTGGCTTTCCTCGTGGTCCAACTGCTGCTCTATTCGTGCATGAGAAGATTCGATAAACTGGTACTAAAAATACCTTTTCGCACATCGCTATAGATGTTTTCCATGTTGACTTCACGCGCCCCCCCCGCGTTTCGACCCAAAAGTTTTACGACCGGTGATCATGCAGAGATCTCAGCCATGTGTTTTGGATTTTTCGAATTTTCTTGCGTAATATTATTCAGGAGTAATGTTTGCAAAACAAAAGTCGGTTTTCGTGCCGGTGTTGTGCACGGCAGGTGCAATTACGGATAGTTGTGTTCGGTGCAGGTGATTTACGAAATTCAAGATCTCATTCAAGCGCAGCAATGTTCGACACAGGATGTGCTGTAAACGAAAAGCCGATTTCTAACATCAGCGTTCCAGGAACGTTAGATTAACAATGCTATTGCGCCGACACACATAATAAGCTCACTTTATTCGAGAGATTCGCTTTCAGATACCCGGTCAGGTATGTATCCGAACACCGTCTTGGAGACTCCGGATCAGAGTATTTCGGAAATTTGCAAGAATTTTCGGAGAACAGAAAATCGAGTTTGTCAGAAAACAGCAAGCAGAAAACAGAAAGACCAAAATGGCTAGAAAACAGAAAGACTAAAATGGCCACAAAACAGAAATTTCCTCACCTCGACAAGGCTTAGAGATGAAACTTCTGCTCTATCAGGACCCCTGTCTAATTGAAATCGAGGGATACTAGCGCCCTACTGCTCACACATGTGGGGCCGAAAAATAATTCTAAATTCCATGTCCGAACTAGCGAGACCTAACGAAGTTTTCGCTCTAGAGGTCATTTCGTTGCATCAACCTCTCGAAACAGATTAATTGGTCAAAACGGATTTAAACTTCGATTACCCCATGGAGTATTACTTTGGAACTTGCTAAAAGAATTTAGATATTCTCTTCTGAACTGAGAAAGCTGTTGGATATCCGAATTGGAGTCTAAAATCTTGGATACGAGCCTCAAGGCATAGGAATCCAGCGCTAGATTGCCGATTTTGTGTCGCTGGGATCGTTCTGTGAAGGCGTCTAGCATCTTTATGAGCAATCTAAAGCTGCCCCCGACCTGCTGCCTTATACATCTGCTCTATATGTTGATTGGTAAGTCATTCAAGCAGTTTTTACAGCATGTTCATCTCTGTCATTAGACGAACAGCAGCACCTCGTTCTGTGGGTGACCACTCTCCAATCGACCAACTCTGTCCAACCTTTCTCAGAAACGTGTGCTTTTGTTGCCTTACTTCTCCAGAACCGTTCTTCGTGATTTTGGGTCACGCCCGATTTTTTTTTGTTGCAGATTCCGATGGCGATAATTCACGCTATTCCTGAAATTAAACTGTATCGAACGGTGGTTATATAACAAACACAGCATTCAAAGAGCAAAAAGTATTGAATAATGACGTGAGAAATAAGGAAAACAGAAAATGTCGAGAAAACTCACATGATCAGCTGATGAGGGCGGGCGCGGAAGCTTGTACGAAACCGATGTGTTGCGTGTACGCAGCGGGGGTCCGCAATGGCACACACTAAATTTTACTCCTGCACAGAGAATATGTACCCCCATGGCGAGTTTCACAAAAAATTAACGTCCTAAAATAAGTGCCCGAAGACTATGATTTTCAGTTTTTGCACTTTCTATTTGTGCATTAATCGAGTACTGCAAATTACACCTGCTCCATGAGTATTTATTTAGCACATTTTCTATCAGGTAAATAAGCTCACTATGATCGAGCGACGAGTTGTACGAGTCTTGCATATTGCTCAGATTCATACAGGTTTTGATTTTTTTCTCAAGATATTTATTTGTCATTCATGAACTTGCTTACGTATTTTCTTATACACTTGTTTCTATTCTTGTACCCAGTGGAAGAGCTTCTACTCGTTCTCAGAAGGCATGCATCTACACACGTAGGAAAAAGCAACAAAACAATAATTAGCTGAAACGCAATCATGTCAACAGCAGCGGAAAGCAACAAAGCGCGGTGATAATTCAAGTGTTGACGAAGCATTAGGAGGGTTTGGTTGTGTTTTCATGTCAAATTCATATTCTTACTATTTATTTGCTTACTGACTTACCTCCAAGCACATTGCAGACGCCGAACCCTACGTTGGAGGCAGTAGGGCTCCCCTCTTGACTCATTTTTTCTTTAGTAGGTTTTTTTCATCTATTTGATTCACGACAGCCTAATCGAGTACTCGTAGCAAAAACTGGTTAGCCGATTCAATTATTCATTAAGGGTGTGTGTGTGTGTGATTACAACTAACGACTGGCGGCCTTCTTCGAGCATCCGTTAAACGACTAAACACTGACGGAACTGAGAAAATATGTGGTGCTATCCTGGAAGTTGCCAAAAATTTACAGCTGAAAACAATCGTCAGTGAACATGTTGTAAACAGGATTCCGATTAGGGATGTGCGAAAAATATTTAAAAACGAGAAATCGAAAAATTTAGACCAATTTTTTTGACGGAATCATGTAGACCATTTAGAGATCATACATTTTTCGAAAAATTTTCGGATTTTTCCAATATCGATTTTTCGAAGAAAAAAAAACGAAAAAATGAAAAATGAAAGAAGCGCACTTTTGTTCCGTAGCACAGTGTAGCGGAGCGTTTACCTAGATTTCGTCCAGAATTTTTTTTTCGTTTTTCGGTTCCGAAATTTTTCGCTTATACCTGATGAGAAGAGAGATGGTTTCCGATCAACACCACTGTTCTTCTCTTCACTCGCAGCCTCTCTTTTCAATCAAGCCCGCTTGCATACATAGGATACGAATGACGGAAATTTCAAGCCTCGGACATCTCGTCCACCATGCTTTCGCCGCTCAGCTTTAGGCAATTTTCGAGGGTCCATAACTCTATTTTTGTACTAATTTAGCTGTATCGTTGGAATCACAGGAACAACGGGTGTGTTTGTTGTGGTGTGAAACTGGACGAGTTACACTGCAGCATGAAGATGAGCGAAAAAATACAGAAGAACGAATCTGAGGTCAAACTGTGCCTTTAAAGGCAGCATACACGCTCAAACATTGTTTCGATTCATGGCATAAATCGAAGATTTGGAGCTGGCACTACGGGAAACTAACCAAAAATCCACAAAAACTGAATGCGAATAGAGGAACAACGGGTTGTGTTTGTTATGGAGTGAAGCTGGACGAGTTACACTGCAGCATGTCCGCTAGGTTCAGATAGCGAAGCTAGCGTCAAAGTGGTTGTGATAGCGAAGCTAATGGAATATCACGGCCTATACTAGAGCCCTTGCGTCGTCGGAAGCTTCGAAAACCACCAAAAGGGGGCTCAGATCGATATGGTTGGAATATAGTAGCTTTGGCTTGTTTCTGCGCTCCGGAAGGCGTGCGGGTTCTGTTTAGAGCCATACGATTTCAAAAACGTCGTTATCTCAACAACTCTTTCGAGCGTGTATCCTCTGTAAAATGTCCTAATTCTCACGACTCATGGCGATTCTGCTCTCTCCGTCTGTCATGCGCTCTCTCACTGTCTCTAACCGCCGCTCCGCGCCAGCACGCGCAGAAACCATGATAATTTTGCGGTTTAATAGCCTCTATGCTGCCTTAAAATTTGCTGTAAGCAATCCTGGTGGAAAAACCTCAAAACCCGACACTCTGAAGATTTCGATGGTTTACTTGTATTTGCCCATCTTTAACATCCGTTTTCCTGACTTTTTGTGGGATGACGAGGTGACCGCGTCATCTTGCGCCTAACTTTGACTTGCATTTGAACCCAGAAAAGAGAAGGTGATAAATATAGCCGGCAGAGTCTCAAATTCCTACCACTTCAGTATTTGATTGCTTGCTCAGACGATGTTTTTAACTATTGACATACCTAAGCTGTTTTGTTTTCCAACAATAGAAGTGCATAAGTACGCTGGTGCTCAGCGGCAGGAATCATCCTTAACATTTCATTTGTTTTCGAAAGCTAAGCATTTGCAAAGCATCAATGTTCCAGTGCAGTGTGCACGTGGTGCTCCAAAACTATGGACTCGCTGCTTCTCTTCTACTCAACCGGAATTTTCGATACCCATTCCCTTATCTTTTCCAGGTGTTGTGCTTTCATCACTCCGTGCGAATGAGACTGTCCGCCCACACGGTCGTCGTGCGTGTCAATCGGCCGTCGCGAAAACATTCTTTAGATTTGTAAATTAGTTAGGAGGATTATTAGACAAATAGGTAATATTATTCCAGTAAGATATCTCCAACCGTTGGAAGGCTGGTCCGAAAAATGGCTTTGCGAAGGTCGCTAGACACGCACGCTAAGCGCGTGAGCGGACAGATTTCCCAGTCAATTTGTCCCACCGCGGAAGACCCTGATGCTGTGTTAAAGACTTCGAGCCAGCCCACAAAGCGAAGCCCAATTTGAGAGTGGTGTTTTCTGACTTAACCGTACACGAAAATTGACCTCCTGCTTAGAACTTCTTTTCACGCTGCCCGGCGCAAATAAAAACAGCTCAGCGGACCAACCGCCCTCTCTTTAATGAGACACGTGGTCGCGTTTCTAACCAGCCGCTAAAGAGGTCCGCAGAGTTCAAATTGTGGTGTTGCTTGCAGCGACGAACATCGCTGGATGATGCAATATCGATCGCATTCGGCGACGAGGTGAACGACGCGACGTTAAGGGCGATGAGGGGGCGTCGCAGTGTTTTGACGCTGCAAAGACCCTGCGTCACTGCCATCGAGCGGCGACGATAATGTTCGAAAACATTTTCATCGCCGCGTCAAGACTGACGCACGGTAACCGGTTGCTGGCCGGTGCAACTCTGCGGACCCCTCAACCCCTCGACTGCTGCGCATCACCCGCATGAGGATATCCGGCCACCCGATGCAGTGAGGGTCCCTCTTTAAGAATCTCCGTTCATGCTGCCCGCCCTATAATCTGGCCTTGCGCGCGACCCACATCGCGAGTGGGCCGACCCGCACGAGCACCGGAAAGTCGCCCGGTATTGCGTAACCGAACAGCGCGGACCCAGATTCTGACAAGCGACCCACAATAAGTCATAGTGACCATTCCAAATGAAATGTACTTTTCTAGAACCATTTTCGAACGAAAAGTCCGAATATGCCCATCGCAGCTGGCTAGACACACTCTGAGAAAAGTTATGAGCGTTCTTTAAAGCTTCGCGGCAAGGTAAGGGTACCCCCATGGAATTTTTAGGGTGTTCTTAAATTTTTCTCTTGATTTCTTCAAAAACATGTATGTAGGGGTAATCTGGGGTGCTGAACACGATTCTGGGGCTCGCTTGCCCAAATTTTAAGGTTTACTGTAGGTTACGGTAGGTAACATGCCATTTAGGAGGCAAAACCTACCTCAATATTCCGATAGTCGACAAATGGACATCAAATTCGTATTCAGTTCCCCAAAGAACCCCCCCCCTCATAGAAACTTTGAGACCAATCTGAGACTTCGACCAAATTACCGTATACCCACCGTAATCTACGGTAAGCTGCCAAAAATCGATAAACCGAAATCAGATTAGTGTTCAGCACTCCAAATAACCCTCAGAGAAACAACGTAAGCATATTCTATAGAAGCACTCCGGAAATCACCAAAAGTCGCCATTTGCCATCAAATTCTCCCCCGATGGGAATCTGTGAACGAATACAGTCGAAAACTTCGGAAAATCGATAAATAAACCTCAGATTTGTGATCAGCACCCAAAATAACCTCCCAGAGCGGTTTCTCTGTCAAATTTTTAATATTTCTCTAAAAAGCTTCGGGAGCTCTCTGATTGCTATAAATAAACGGCCAACCGAAAATCCGTACAAGTCCAAAACGCTGTTAGTCTGCGCAAAGTTTGGAAGATGTTCCTTTAACGTAACTGTGCTCAGTGGGGTAGTTTTGGGCGCTGAACACGATTATGAGGTCCGTTTCCGGATTTTAGTGAAAATAATGCGCTTTTTGGAGAGTACAATAAGTACGAAAATCAGAGAATAAATGCCTTTAACTTTTTTCAGAGAGGGTCTTGGCAGCTGCAATGGGCATATTCGGACTAGTCGTCCGAAAATCGTTCTAGAAAAGTACATTTCATTTGGAATGGTCACTATGACTAATTGTGGTTCCCTTGTGAGTGCTCACTGGACACAAACCCTTCTGACTGCTCCAGGTGCTAGTTGATAGAATCGAAGAGCTGTGAATCTCGATTTACAAATTCGGAGTCTCCGAAAGCTGTAGTGCGTAAAGTTTGGGATGACGTGTATGAAGACCACCACCAAAACTACTGTCATGCCTTCGAAAGTGGACTTCGTGCTTTTATTCAAGTAGATGGCTAACATTTTAGAATCTAGTTATTGTTATGTGTTCACAACAGTATGAGTAGACTGATCCATGTTCTCCATACTTGAAATCCAATTCGGTGTACGAAAAACTTTGGTAAAAGTGTCGGCATCGTGGTTATTCGTGGCGATTCCAGGTGTTTTCACACATGAACATTCTACTAGTCGTCGCTTGAAGGTCGTTCACACTATCCATAAAATTTCCTGATCATTCTGATCCTAATTACCTGGTTTTGCAATCCCAAAATGTTGAGGTTTTCATCTATGTTTTCGCCTGAGCTGCAGTTGAAGCAACAGCTGCAAATTTTCTTAGATGAAAATGACTTTGGTCTTCAAAACAGTTCACTCGTATCAAGTTATTTATTGAAAGATTGAATACAAGACTTCCACTAGCCATTGTGGGATGCGAGATGCTTCCAAGTGCGGAGGCCGGTTCGATCCGCTGAACCGTGTGTCAGGGGACCAGCCGATCGGATTCGTCTGGTGTGTTGGTCAATACGGCTGATGGGCGATTTCTATCCTTCCTGGCATGTGTGCGGTCTCCTTGTGGATTTCACTATAGCACATGAACGGTGCTGCGGATGTAAAGTGTGTCCGACTGAGACTGTGCGCCCATGCGGCCGGCGTGTGTTTGGAGCGGCCATTGCGGAGGCACATCAGATTCACTTGTAACTGGAGGTCGTTCGTAGTTGTTATTGTCCTGGGTCTGTCACTGAACTCTAACCAGTGCAGAAGATCATAAAATTTTTGGAGTTGTAAATTGCCAATAAAGTCACAAGACACCCAAGAAAGTAGTTTTCAAATGTTATGCTTGCCTTGGAGAGGATCACAGGCTGGTCACAAGTGAATCTCTGGAATCGCTGAAGGCTCCTTACGAATAGAGTAAAGGCTCTTTGAAGGCATTGTTCACAATAAATATCGTTTTCGAGTTTTCAGTGTGAAACACTCTGCTGGCAGATGCTGGATGGGTATAGTGTCGAAGAAAACAGCGAAAATGGGCCTGAAATCGATAAAAACGGCAATTAAAGGCAGTGTTCACTATAAAAACCATGTCTGATTTTTTGGTGGAGATCGGCAGCTGCGGGGCCTAGCGGAACCCTAACGTTGAAAAAACTGAGAAAAATGAGCTCGGAACGGTCCCCTACGGCCTCAAAGTTGGACACTCGTCAGCTCGTCACACTCAGATGCACTTTCCACGCCCACCGACGTGAACAAATGAATGCTCGAGATTGTGAGATGAGCGATCGTTTCCGATCAATAGCCCCGTTCTTCCCTACATTCTCAACTTCTCTCTCTACTCAGGTCAGCTCGCATACATCGGCTGTAAAAGACGGAAGTTACAAACCTCGAACAACTCGTCCACCGTGTTTCTTTAGCTCAATATTTGAGGGACCATAACTCCGTACCCTGAAGGTCTTGTGCGATTTCAGATATATCATTGGAATCAGCATGGGGCCGTTTTCAAGATAGGTGGAAAAACAGAGAAACGATTTCTATCGTGAACACTGCCTTAAAGGCAGTGTTCACAATGAAAATCGTTGTTCTGTTTTTCCGTCTATCGTGAAAACGGCCCCATGCTGATTCCAATGGTGTCTCTCAAATCATACAAGACCTTCTGTGAACGCAGGTATGGTCCCTCAGAGATTGAGGTATGGAAACATGGTGGACGAGTTGTCCGAGGCTTGTAACTTCCGTTTTTTGCAGCCGATCTATGCGAGCTGACCTGAGTAAGGAGAGAAGCTGAGAATGAAGGGAAGAACGGGGCTAATGATTGAAAATCATCGCTCATCTCACGATCTCGAGCATTCATTTGTTCACTTCGGTGGGCGTGTTATGCGCTTCTGGGGTTTTCAATGCGCTCGAAGTTGCAACTTCGGGCTCTTTTGGGGCTCTTCCTGGCTCGTTTTCATGCGTTCTATCTACGTTAACGTTACAGAGTGTCCCTCCACTACCCAATCCTAGTGGAATTTCGAAAACTTTTTTCATCGTGAACACTGCTTTTAAAGTGATGATTTCGTAAGCCCAGTACGCCTGCCGAGCACGTCCCACCCCCGTTCTGACGAGCTTGTGGTCGCTGTCGTTTTCGATGGGGAAATGCCGAACCTTATCTTGCCGCGAAGCTTTAAAAAACGCTCATAACTTTTTTCAGAGTGGGTCTAGGCAGCTGCGATGGGCATATTCGGACTTCTCGTCCAAGAATGGTTCTAGAAAAGTACATTTCATTTGGAATGGTCACTATGACTTATTGTGGTTCCCTTGTGAGCCACGTCCAACCCGACCGATACTCGTATGCATTTACCGCCATTAGCGTGCGCTTGCGAAAACTAGCAGGGCACGTAAACTCGTCCGCGCCCTGAACCTGTACGTACGCTGGAAACCGTTATTATAGCTTACATATTCTGAGCGTTTTTTTTTTCGCTGTTTCTTAATTATTCGTTAACTCACGACCAAAAACCCCACATTCGAGTCGAACTCGAATGTGATGTCCATCGTGAACACTGCCTTCAAAAACGCCCATATTTTGCGGGCAGAAGTCTGGTGGACGAATTGTCTCAGGCCTTTATTTCTCGTCATTCGCAGTCGACACGCGAGATCAAACCAGGATGAGAAGATAGATCAGCAAGAGAATGAAATTCGAAAACGCGGTTGAAATTCATCCAATCCATGTAGCCGTTATTGAGTTCGAAACCAGGAAAAGGGGCGTGGTCTCTGGTGATCACTAAATTGATGGGCCCGTGGCGGTGGCTTACTGTGCTTATCTGGGTCAAATTGCGGTCCGCGATTGCATCTCGACACGCTTTGCGGCCGCACGCGCTCGAGTCAATCGAATTTCCAGCTCCAAAGCCGACTCGATATGGCTTTCTTATACTGTTTTCTTCGATTTTGTTTAGTTCTAGTTTCTAAAACCCACCTAGAGTCATCAGATCGGCAGCTGCGGCGCTGGAAACTCTTTCGACTCGAAAGCGCGCGGTCGCAAAGCGTGTCGAGACGCAATTACGGACCAGAATTTGACTCAGATAAGCACAGTGTATCTCGCTCATTTGAAGGGATTTAGATCCCTCTCTTGGTAAGTGTTATACAGGAGGGTTCTACTTTACAATCACATGAAAATCATGAAATTGATGTCTGAGAGTGTACTGTGCCTTTAACACCCTCGTTTTAAATTTATTACGTCTCGCCATCCTCTCAGGGAGTACGTGATCTTGCCCTTACTCGAATCGTTTACTGCAGAGCACGCAACCTCTGGTTTCAGACGGTCTCCCCTAAGGACAACGGGAGGGTGTTCTCTGTAGCCTGTTGCTTTGTACCTACATAGGCTTTGTCAAACCTTCCTCGACGAAAACATCCTCTTTTGTTTCCCTGGGATAACGTTCACTGCTTCCTCTAAGGAATCCTTCCCGCCCCAAATATCCGAAACCATTGACTACGTCTGAGTTTTAGGAATGTATACCGAATATTGAATTCAATGGTATAGCAAGTCGTATTAGTCGATTCGGTGCAACTTCATGTGTAACCTTACACCACTGAAAAGCTGCACTTGAGGAACCCCCGATAAGGACAACGAGGCACGCAATCAGCTGAGGAAAAACAAGGTCTCCAAATTTTGCGTGGGTGATGCAATTATGCTGAATTCATGCACTCTCAATGAATATGTGCCAGGCTTGTTCCACTGAGTAGAATCCAAACAGCCGGACTCATTCGTCAATCCATTTATTCTTTCATTCATTTATTTATTTACTTATATATATATATATATATATATATATATATATATATATATATATATATATATATATATATATATATATATATATATATATATTTATTGATTTATTCAAGTATTTATTTATTTATTTGTTTATTTATTCAGTTATTTATTTATTTATTTATCGATTTATCTATTTATTTATAGTTGACCGCAATGTTAATAGGACATGGTGCGGTTGGACTCACTAAATTACGATAGAATCTGGCACTTTGCCAGATTTCGTCATCGATCGGCGCCAACCGTCGTCTCTCTGCTCACGAGAATATCAGCTGTGGCATTGATCGATGACGAAATCTGGCAAAATGCCAGATTCTACCGTAGTTTTAGTATGAGTCCGCAACCGCACCATGTCCTATCACCATTGCGGTCAAGTGTATTTATTTATTTATTTATTTATTTATTTATTTATTTATTTATTTATTTATTTATTTATTCAAATTATCTATTAATTATGTATTTATTTACTTACGTATTTATTTATTTATTTACTTATTTCTTATTTATTAAATTATTTGCTTATTTCTTATTTATTTATTTATTCATTTAATTATTTATTTACTCATTCATTTTTTTAAGGCCCACTCCAACCTCAGAATCGGTTTTCAGTTTTTTTAGCTCAGCTTGGAGAGAAAATCACGTTGGTCACAGCGATGTCTCCAAAATCGCACAGAACCGACTGCGAGCGTAGTTATGGGCCCTTGAATATTGTGAATGGGGACAGCGAGTATTTCGTGGACGAGTTGCCTCGAACTTGTTTTTTCGTCATTCGCTGCCACCACGCTAGAGCAGACCACAATATAAAACTAGGCCAATGACGAATGAAAGAACATAGATTTTGAATGAAATCCATCGCGTGTCTCGTCCATATCGAGTTAGAACCTTTGTGGGCTTAGCCCATTTTGGTTTTTTTTTCTTGGGGCGTGGTCTAGTTTTTCCTTTTTCTCGCTTATTAGAGGGAATTGAGATTTCGGGCTTGGAAGGGTTGCTGTACTAGGCGGTCGGACCATAATATCAAATGTTACCCCTGAGGTTGGACTGTGTCTTTAGGTCTCCTTTTCAGATTTCCATCTTGGTGCTGCGAAAAAGACGCCCTCTTCGAGTTTCAATCGATATCTCAAGGCGCGTCGATTCAGCTTTGAATAGTGAGATCGCACTTTGCAGCGACCGGGAAAGGTCTTGAGAGTCGTTTACACGCCCGCCGCCGAGCGGCGCGGCGAAATGCAATCCTACAATATCGATCGTGCCGCGCCGCGTGATCAATATTGCAGAAATGCACCTCTCCGCGCCGCTCGGCGGAGGAGGTATAAACGATCCCTTAGAGTCGCTCATGCTTCCGCCGCTGAGCGGGGCGGCACAGTGCATTTCTGCTATAATGATCACGCGGCGCGGTGCGATCACATAGAACGTCTTCAATATCAGAGCAAAATCATTTTTTCCAGGATTGAAGGGTGTCCGAGAAGCAGGAAAACAACCGAGCGGATAGGTCAATCGATAGTTAATCCTTGGATGCAAACGGAAGAACTCTTGAACAAAAAAAAACAAGCAAGTGTATCTTCATAAAACTTGATCAAACCCACACATGACCACCAAACGCCCACAAGCATTTCTAAAAAAACATTTTCATTAAATTCTCACTTTAGTAATGCCAAAGGGGATTAATACATTAATATTGCTTATAATTACAGCTGCAGATAGCTGTTCATCGTCGTGCGCAGACTCATACAGAACCCCAGACGCGACTGCCTCCCAGCACGCCCGCCAACCACATTTGCGACCACTCGAACAGACTTTATGAAAAGTTACAACAAATTACCCGAATCAACCATTTCGCCTTCAATACATTCCGCTTATAAGATTGCACTTCGCCGCACCGCTAGGCGGCGGAAGTATAAACGACTCTTAAACGACTTCTTAGGCCTCCTTCAGAAATCAGTCGCAGTGCGATCGCGATCCTGTGCACAACGATGCGACCATCGCATCGCCTTGTCGCCGAACTGCGCGATTTCAGATTTTTTCGAGGAGATTGTGTCTGAACGCGCTGCGACCTGGTCGTGCGATGCGACTAGATCGATGTGAGAGGTTCCTACTCGATCGCGTAATGCCATCGAGGTCCAAAAGCGACCTTGGTTGAGCGTAGATCACATCCTCTAATTAGGCATGTGTCTGAATGCAAAAGTAGTTCTCCTAATTGGTCCCCCTTTTTTTCAATGCCTGTCAGTCAGGCGTGCAAAGCGCATTCGCGATTGCGATTACCAGATAGCAGAAGAAGATAAAAACAGTATACAGGTGTTGATGTATAAGTAGTAGGTGCAAGCTGATAATGATTCTAGTTCTGTTTCATTGCTATTGTCTATAACTCATTTGAATTTTGTTGTTGAAATCAAGAACATCTAGTGACGCCGCGCTTGTTTTCATTGTGTTTCGTAGCTTGTTTATGTCACGTTCAAGAATTCTTTTCTTTGTCGGAATCCGAAACAAACACTTGAAGTGAATCGGGCAGCATTCGAAGTTGTTCTCATTGTGGCTCTCATCTCTCCATACATATTCCTGGAATATGCACCCTATTTTTGGTCCAAATGTTATCTGTCTCTACACAATAGTATGCAGCATCGCAGCTATGGGGTAACCATCTGATGGTCAGTGGGTACCTGCTTCATGCTACTCACTTGCTGAGAAAATGCTCGTAAATATCTGGATTCAGTTTCTTTTGCCCGAATTAGGATTAGAATATTCTGCCTGAGGTGTTCCCCGACTAAATCTAGGTCTTCTCTCGAGTCTAGCTTTCTTCGCATTTTGAGGTCGCTGGGAAACCTGTTCTTCTCCCGATAAGGACAAAGCTCGCCGCCCCGCCCTACGAACGAGTTTCCCTTTTCGGGATTATTACAACTGGAGCACGTGATCGTACATTGCTCTGTTTATTCATTTCCTGACAGACGATGACCTTTTCAGCTCACTGCTGTATTCGTAATAGTTTCTTTATTTATGGTGATCTGCTAATCTTAAGCGTTTTTACTACTTCAGATGCCCGCTGTCGCGTTTTAATCGTAAGGCCTCTTTTAGAGTTCGATCGCGATGGCATGTTCTGAATGCGTATCGACGTGCGACGCGATCTCGATCGATGGTCATGATTAGCATTTCATCGCGTCGCGCGGCGATCGAACCCTGAAAGAGGCCTAACGCCCTGAGTGCCGTAGAACATGCGCCCACCCATCGCGCGCGGCAGCCTCGCCGCCTTGCGGCGGCATTCTCTGTCTGAAAGGAGTCAGCCATCGGGGAGTCCTAAGAAGCAGCGCTTCCTCCGCGTCTCTGACGACCGCGCAACGTCCGCAGGTCACGTACGCGACGCACCATCTGTCTCAACCTAATCCAAAAAACAGAATCGGTCTCATCAGCGGCCTGGACTACCTTGGTTGGGGTGAAAATAGTCTAAAATACTCCACACAAACTGCTGAGCCAATGAACGACCGCACACTTCTTAAAACTGCTTTTTTGTATCGAGCCATATCCTTTAGCTAAGTGTTATCCATATCCTGGAACACTTTGCCTGCCACATAAAGAGGAGTATCTGCATTAAGAGTGACTATTGTGATCATTTTGAGAGAAAATAACGCAGAAGAATAATGAAGTATGCGAAAAAAAGACATGAGTACGTGAACGAATCGATGAATTCTGTTTTTGGTTTACGGTAAGAAAGATGTTGCGTCGCGTACGTGAGTTGCGTATATTCGCTTGTCAGGGACGCAGAGGGAACGCTGCTTCTCCCGACTTTCCGATCGCTCAATCATTTGGGACAGAGCATAAAAATGCGGTAGAGTTCACGTAATAAATTCAGTCTGACTAAAGGACGGGGCTGCGACGGTAGATCGCCGTGCGCGAATCGAAACCCCGAAGGCCAGTCTGGCCGCCAAAACCGCACGGCCAGCCGCCTTGTCCATGTGTCAGACTAAATCGAATACGGAAACCATACACCCCAGGTCGCTTAGTGAACAAATAATTAGCGAAATAATGAAATTTTTATTGCATAATGGATCAATATAGGTAGTAGTTAAGTAGCTGAATAGAAAGTAGTTGTAAATTTGTTACGTGGAATGCGTGGCGCTCCCTGTGGAGGTCCACTAGCAACAGTGATTAATATGGCTGAACTGGGAATTCGAGTGTCACCAACTCCTAGCAGGATGGTGTCTCATTGAGGTATTTAGTCAAGATAAAGCCTGTTCGAATAATGGTGTCCGCCCACGCGGGCGACGTGCGTGTAGGGCGACCGTCGCGAAGGCATTTCTCGAACATATAAATCGATCAGTAGGAAGATAAGACGAATAGTGGATAATATCCCAGTCTGCTGGTTGCAGTCGTGGTGTGACCCGCCAGGAAAACGCTTTTGCAACGGCTGCTCGGCAAGCACGCCGACCGCGTGGGTGGACAGTCTCATTCGGGCAGACTCTATGTTCCCTGTGTATGTGGATTCATAGATGGTTTCTCTTGGATCATGATAAGTTGACTACACTAACAAAGAACTCTTCTGTACTTATCTACCCTAACTAAAACTATTCAGTTCAACAAACGATAATGAATTACTGAGACACGGCTCGTAGTTCTGTTTCAGAATTCTAAGAAACTGAAATATATCGTCTGCGTTATTCAAGTATGAAGCCGCACTCAGCAATCGAGCGTGAAGTCATACAGTCTATAACCATCAGAGGTGTAAGGAAACTTCTGTTTTCTGTTTTCTGCCCAATTTCGACATTGCCATTTTTTCTGTTTTCTGTGAAGAATAGATAAAATTTGGCAGAAAACAGAAAAAAATGTGAATCGCGATTTGTTGAAATTTACTCCAGAGACAAGTGGTCGGACTCATAGACGGTAAACACATAGGTTTAGAAAACTTCATCCGCATTCTCTGCAGTGCAGTGCCCTAAGGTCAACTCGCCTATCTCGCTATGGTGGATACCCAAGTTGGGGTGGTGTAGTGGCTAGATGCGCTGCTGTGCGCTCTACACAGCAGGGTTCGATCCTCGTCCAGGGCAATCAGATCTACTAAACTCTACGGCTCCTCGAATTGGTACTAGATTCATTTAAGGAGATGAAATATATGACTGGGAAGTCGGTTGTCCCCCACATGCCTCTGTATAACTCTGAAAAGCATCCAACTTTCTATGACGTAGACGTCGAATGCGCTGCGTATTCCAGTACGGATTGAGGTAGTCCAGCCCTCATCTCTATCTTATAGTGGTAATCCTTACCCGGAGAATTACTGTTGACGAATCCCTCAGAAAGTATGTAATCCAGTCAACTGACGCGAAAACTCCAATTTTATTGTATAATAACAGTACTGAGCTCTAATACCATAGCGCCCACTGTTCGTATCCTAGCTTGCCTGGTTTTCGAATATGAATGTTTTCTACACGTGGACAGAAACTGATGATTTTCCACCACCACGGCTTAGGTGAAGTGCGGTAAAGCTTTGCCCCAACTGTGCCATTCACAGAAGACCAAGTTTCGTGTTTCAACTCATTTCCGCGGAGGAAGATATAGAATTTAAATAAGATGAAGTGCCATGAAATTAATGATGGGGCGGCCATGAAGTTGTTGAAGCTGGTACAGAGTTACGAGCGAACCCGCCATGGTGAAGCGAGCGGCGCGCGAAGACATTTTTACTCACACGTCTCACCCGCGCGATACACGCGTCACTCTAGGGTGTTGCGGAGTAATACAGTGTTCAACCTATCAATTATGTCGAAATTATCGTCAAAATATGTACACAAGGAGAGGGCAAGTCTGCTTCGACTGAATCTATGTTCTCTTTACACATAATGAGCTTCTGATCAAGTAATCGAGTGTTATTGTCTCAGGGAAAAGGAGGTTAGAGAGACATTTTGCACATATAATCTTACTCGCTCGGATGCTACATTCCTTCATCTGTTCAAATGCTGCATTTTGGATATTGCGCAAAGGAACCATTTATCACAAAAAAATGTCTAAAAAGCTTAGTACTGTAAAAAACCTTGAAGGCGCAGGACACCCAGAAAATTATTCTTCAAGTTTTATCCTTATCTTGAAGAGGTCCATACTTTGGTCACTATAGTATTTCTGAAATCGTCCAAGACCTTCTACGAACGGAGATATGGCTCTTTGAAAGTGCTTGTATTTTGTGGGCAAAAATTTGGTGGACGAGTTGTCTCAGGCCTCTATTTCTCTCGATTCGCAGTCGCGGCACGAGAGTAAAACAGGATGAGGAGATAGATCGGAAAGGTAGTGAAGAACGGCGACTTGGTTGAAAATCATCCATCCACCTAGCCGCTATTGAGATCGAATATCAGGAAGGGGGCCGGGCCTGTGGTGGTGGGCGAAGAAGGTCGGGCCTGTGGTGGTCGCTTATATTTCGCTTATTTGGAGGGATTGAGGTCTCGCATTTGGCATGTGTCATACAGGAGGGGTCTTCTACACATTTACATGGAAATCTCTAAGTTCATATCTGAGGGTGTACTGTGCCTTTAAGTACTCGACGCTAAACACTATTTATTGATTTTTGAAAAAACTTCTGTGTTCTGTTTTCCTTTCATTTTTGGAGGTTTTTTATGTTTTCCAATTTCTGTTTTTGGTTTCGAAAAAAAATTTCCGCACATCCCTGATGACCACCATCCCTTGGATTTCTTGCTCACTAATTTTCCCGCCAAGCTGCGTCGCTGCTGACTACAAAAAGGGCGTTAACCATACTCCTTTGTCAGCTGCGCTGAAATATTATTTCATGAATTGTGGAGACGCAGTCAGGAGCATGTACTCCAGTCATGAACTTTGAAGCCCATCCTTGTGACTATTTATCAGTATTACTCCGAGTTGTTATTGCATTTAGGTAAGTCACGTACATCTTTAGTTCCGCTTTGTCGTCCATTTACGGGCGTAATCCCTAATTTGCCCCGCCAACGTCTGTTTACGCTTCTATGTTGTAGTATTATTAGCTTTTACATTATTGTATGCACTTCCGCAGGTTCTTCACGTAATGCAGTTCGTCTCGCGTTTAATCTGATGTGATACTGTTCTCTTACTTCATATAGTGCTTTAGATCCTGATTCATCTCAGCACCTCCTGAGCACTTCTGTATATGGAACCTTCTGTTCTGAGTCATCATGGCTTTTCCAGAGAACTTCAGTCTGATGAAGTAGAGTTCACTTGTGACGAATGCGTCCTCTTGTTGACTGAGCGCCTGAGCGTAGCTGCCAAACCTATTTCCTGTAAAGGGTTTCTATGCTTGTATGTAGGTCTTTAACTGGAGTGCTTGGAAGTTTGTTTTTCCTCACTTCTACCACTAAACATAATCCCTTTGTCGCTAGGATGCCAGGTGTTGTCCACAAATCACAGAGAAACCACTAGTCAGCCAGGAAGTCTGAAATAATTCGCACTAACTAGGACTTACCTTACATTCCCCGAGGGCTTTTATAAAACCATGTTTTGATAGTTGTAGGTATAGAACACAGCATTGGTAGTCCATTTTCTGAATCCGAGATTAACGGGAGATTTCCAAAAAAGGGCATTTTCACAGCCTTGCGAAAAGGAAAGGGGTGCGAGAATGGCACTTTTTAGGGCGTTGGAAAAATTGTCTCGGGTTTAGGGGTTGTTTTGGATGCTGATTATGAATCTGAGGCCCTTTTGTCAATATTTGTAAAATTCCTCTTGATTTGGTCCTAAGCTTCAAAATGGGGGCATTTTGCTGGTCAAACGCGAGTTCTGGCGATTTCAAGAGTGAACGATAAATTCGCCTCGTAACTTCTCCATGGGGGTTATTTGGGCCGCCTAGCACAAATCTGTGGTCGGTTTATCGATTTTCCTTGGATCACGGTATGTAACGGTAGGTATACAATAGCTCTGTCAAATCTCAGACTTGACTCCATAGTTCTCTCTGGGTCTTATTTGGGACGCTGAACACGAATTCGATATCCATTTTTCGATTTTCGAAATTTTAACGTAATAACGCCAGCTAAAAGGCATTACGCCAGTGAAAGCACCGTAACCTACAGTAACCTCAAGCCCTAAATAACCCCCAGTTGAAGGTTTCGAGCCGAATCCGAAAACTTTTTCTGCGGACACCCCGAAAATTCCCTGATACCCTTACCTTTTGGTGAAGCAATGAAAATCACATTTTTGGGATTCCCTGCAGCCACTTAGAAAATTTCAAGCCTGGGTAATTTATGTACTGTCACAGGCCTACAGCAACGACAACGTGGTTTTCAAAATCACTCCGGGGTGGGTAAGGCAGCCCTAGTCAGATAGCAACACCGGTCGGACCGACGGCACTGAGATCCTCTCCGGGCTTATCGTGGGAGCATGTCGGGAGAGTGGCGGTAAGGTAGAAGACCAAGGGGCTGTTTGCGGGACGATGTTAACTCGTCGCCAAACAACACCTACTCGCCATCTGACCGCCATGATCAGCCCGGCGATAACTCCATGCCAGGCGGATCCCGGGACGATGGTGGTTGGACCGTGGGGTGGATGTCACTCGGCCCGCTATGCGCCCGCATTCCGACCGTTGTTACTATCTAGTCAGGAAATCCCGGTTGTCACCTGGAGGTCATGAGGATGTGGTGCGGCATGACTCCGCCCCACGACCTGCTGGAGACCTTCAGCTGACAACAACCAATTCCCTCTCCGTATTTTCGCGTTCACTCCACGCCCTGCTAGTCACCTCCAGTTGACAACAACTAACTCCCTCCCCCTATTTTCGCGCTGGCCTTATACAATATGCAGGTTCTACAGAAATCATTTCACCATGAACTTTTATTACTATTAGCAAGCAGAGCAACAATAACATGCATAACAACATTACATTATCAAAAACAACATACATCAGCATGAAAGAGTGATTTTTCATCCCTTTTAACTATAGGTAGATCATACACTAAAAATCATACATCATCATGCATCTTCTACGAAAAATTATACATCTCCCAAGTAGATCATACACCAAGAATTCTACCTTTTCTACGAATGATGACACATGAAAAATTTATTTTTCACTAAAAATAGGTAGATCATGCAGTAAAAAAATAATAAAAAATAGTAATCCTCTTGCTCTTCTTCATTTGCAAGATCGGCGGCTTCCGCTTTATTAGGAACTTCATTATCCAGCTGTGCCTCTCTCGCCCTCAGTTCAGACAAACATCGACTGTTCTGAAATGGGAAGAATGGTTGGGCGAGTGCCTAGGACCCCAGTTGAATCCTGCACACTTACCCCGTTGCTCGGCGCACTCAGTGGGATCTCGCTCTTATTTAGCGGGAAAAGTTTCGGTGGAGGCGCAATTTCAAAAAAAAGTTGCAGGCTAATAGCGTTCTGGACTTGTACGTCGTTTCGGTTGAGGAGTAACCTTTATCAATTAGGGGTTTTCGAAGCACTTCAGGAATATGTTCCAGATTTGACTTAAAATTCTCCTACGATGGTTTCTTGGGGCACTGATCACGAAAGTGAGGTTTATTTGTCGATTTTCCGAAGTTTCCAGCACAATTCGCAGAAGGTATCCCAGCCCGGCAAAGTTTCGAGGGCAAAACGCCACTTTCGAGATTTCCGAATTTCTTTGATAGATGTGTCTCAAAATCGTTCTCTGAAAATAATTTGATGTGCTCAACAAGAATCTGAGGTCTATTTGCCGATTTTCTACAGGTTATGGTAGATTACGGTGGGAATTTCTGTAGTTTGATCAACGTCACAGACTCGACTCAAAATTTGTATGCGGGGGTTATTCGGGGTGGTGAATACGAGGGTGATGTCCGCTTTTCGATTTTCGAACTACTGAGGTATGTTTTGCCCAATATATGACGTATTACCTATCTACAGTGAACCTCAAATTTTTGATAAACAGAGCCAAGATTGGTTTTCAGCACCCTACATAGATTACCTCAACATACTAGTTTTCATCAGAGTGCGAATTTATTTTCCAGAACTCCCAAAAAAATTTCTTATCTACCCTCACCTCTCCGCGAAATTTTGAATGGATCATAACTTTTTAGAACTAGCTGCTCAGGGCGGGGTACTGCTAAGTTATACTATGCAAGCTCAAGAGATAATGAAAATACAATTCGTTCCCGCAGATTGGACATACGCTTTATATCCTTCCCTTGTTAGAGCCATTTTGTTTGTTTCGCATGCAGTTTTTCATCTATTCCACAGTTGCTGTTTTTTTTTACAAAGACGCTTGCTTTCGGTCGAGAATACCGCTAACCACCATAAAGAAAAATCCTAAACCGCGTATATAGACGGTGTACAGAAAAGATTGCAAATATATGAAAAAACTATGTGCAACGATGAAAACGAAAAATTATGTGCAACGAAGATAGTTTGCGTCACACCCGATAAGGTTCAGGCTGTAGAAAATTAGAAAAGTCAGCAGACAAATATAATAGAAACAATAGATTTGGAATCAAATTTAATCAAAAAGAAAAATGAAGGGCTGGATGATGACGAAGATGCGGGATCGATGTCTGACTGGAAGCGCCCTCTCACAGTCTGCCTGACACTCGCCGTCTGTCACGCCTACGGTTGGCTCGTCGCCGTCTCACCACATCAAAACATGTTAAATGTTGCGAAATAAGCCGCGTCATTTCCAAGTCACAACAGAAGGTGCAAAACGTGGCGAAACTTGGCTTCGATGTGAAAACGGGAGGCTGATTTGCCCTCCATGTCACAACAGGAAGGATTTGTGGGCCCCAGGTGACAACCGGAATTTCCTGAGTAAGCAATGCACCGATGTTTCCTCGCGTAACACCTGAGTGCGGTGCGGCTCACTTGTTTATGGAGACAGATTCTATCTTTTAGACGTTTGAGGCCAGCGTCGTCTGTTTCGGTATACAATATGGCAATATCATTATTACTTCCTACTGTGATCCTCAGAACTAGTCGAGAGAGACAGTTGGGTCCATTTTTAGACCCAGGTCTTTCGACACCATAGCTCACCCTGTATTGGCCAGCCCATATTATTCCATTTGCCGCTGGAGCCGTTTCAATTGGTCGCCTATATTTAATAAGATGATGATCTCTCAGCGTCTAGCCTGTGAACTGTGCAAACAATTTTCGCAATCAAAATCGTCCAATTTCGATAGGATGAGCGCTTATATGTTTTTCATCTTCTAGAAGGTTTTCAGACAGCATAACAAAGTGGAAGAGGGAGATGAAGAAGATGAAGAGTGATATTTTTTTCGTTGCAGGCAGAAACGATTATCCTACCATTCAATGAGGAAGCTTCCCGGTCCTCCCTTCAACACGCTCACCTCTCTTCTTAGTGTCTCGGCTTCATTGCTTCACTACTTCTCCAAAACGATCTCAGCTCTATTGCTGCTTACGCACCCTCAGCAACAGCACATGTGTCCGTCTGAAATTCGACCAAGGCCTTCCCTTCATTTTCGCTGTGTGCCATGACGAGGTTTTGACTTCAGAAATTCCGCTGCACTAATAACTAACACAGCTGCACCACTCCAGCTCTCCTCGTGCTCGCCTACATGAAATCCATTCCCCATATTCGCCCTCTCCCCTTGTTTTTCAATTGGACGTACTTTAAAATCCTCTTCTGACTATCTCTCACATGAATTACTAATGTAATAATTGGTCAGGGAGACCAATCTCTTCTTAACGAATCAAGATATGAACTTCAAATTGAACTGACAATTAAGGCCCTAGTTATACACCAGCGGAATGAAAACGTCTCGCGATGACATTGCCGCCGCTTGCTGCGTGAATCACTGACTCGTCTGCAATGTTGCGTGTTTGGCGTCTTTGACGCAATACTGCAGACAAAAAATTTCCGAGCGTTTTAATGGTATTTTATCGCTTTTTTCGCTTTTGACACTTTTTAATTGCAGAATATCACTAATAATCAATTCCTCTCGTCATTACAGTGCTCGTTATGCCGCTTTAGTAATGTTTTAACATTTTTAAATCTGAAAAATAATCAGCTGGTGGAAATTGGCAAATTTCCAACAGGGGAGGTCCCGCAAGGATACAGTATACGGTGCCACGGCGTGTATAACTGCTCTGTGCGGCCTTCCGGCGCGTTTTTCTGCGACTACTGTTCCTTTTGGCATTCCTGAGCACAGTTAGGGCGCATATAAGTGATAGTTGTCGTGCTATTTCCGCAGCGTCCCGCCGGTGTATAACTAGGGCCTAATGCATAACTACATATATGAACATGACATTCAAAAATATGCTCCATTCGGCCTCCTTGCGTGTAGGAAAGGCATCAACCGTACGCCGGAAGAGCTAAGCGTCAACAGTCCACACCAGAGGCTTCACGTCCTTGCAAAAGACCTCAGGGTGGCATGCACGATTGGAGGTGTCATTTTTGGGTAGGGGTTAGGGTGTAGTAGTATTTTATGATTACTCTGCAAGAGCTGGTAATCAGCAATCAATGGTGTTCCGGCTGACCCCTTCTAGGATGCTGGAGCAGCCGAGACACGAACATTTACAGTTTACCGCTATGTCAGAAGGCGATGGTGCGGTTGCGGTTGACACACTAACACTGCGTTGGCAAAGCTGGCAGTTTGCCAGATTTTGTAATCGATCGAAGCACAGCTAATATTTTGAGTGGGTTGCGGTTTTCTTTTTTTTCACTCTTGTTTCTGCTTTATTTTTGTTTCTGACCTTCTCAATATTCCGAAAAGATGCTTTTCTTAGTGCGTGATGGGAATTTGCCGTTTACGTGGGCTTGGTAGTGTTTTTTGTTCAAAATTGTTAATTAAAATTGTAAAAACGTCAAAATTCCTTTACGCACGAGGAAAACCCCCTATTAGCAATACTAGAACAGTCAGAAACAAAAATATAGCAGAAACAAACGTAAAAAAAGAAAAACCGTAACTCACCCAGAATATCAGCTGTGCTGTCGATCAATGACGAGATCCGGCAAGGCGCCAAAGTTTCCATCGTAGTGTTGAGGTGTTGCCCAGGGGTGTGCAATTTTCGTTTACCGATTTTCCGGATTTACCGGTGTTTTTCGGTGAATTTTGATTTACCGATTTATCGTGTTTTTTCTCAAAATTCACCGGAAAGAAAAATTGGGTGTTTTTTGCCCAATCGGCCGACTTCTTACTCGTATTTCATGTGTTTTCTACTGTTATGGCATGCCTTTTGTGCGACATCCTTCTTCATCCTTCTTTCTGTTACTCTTTTAACCTTTGGCATACCTCTTGAATGTTCAAACGATCTCTTCACCTTTTGTGTCTCGTGTTTCTTCTTATCGAGATACTACTCCGAGAAATATATATTTCGTTCAAAATTTCAACAGGTTTGCAGTGCACCACAGTCCTGAAGCAGATATTTCAGGAACTGGAATTTTTTGGGGCCCCCGGACACAGCATTGAATCCACTGCAGTTCTGGAACGACTCCATTGTGAAATCATCGCACCCGCACCTTTCCTCACTGGCCAATAAGTACTTTTGCGCCCCTCCTAGCATAATCGAGGCGGGAAGGCTGTTTTTCTCAACTGGCCCGATTTTGACTGACTACAGAAAGGCTTTGACGGCAAAAAATTTTGAAAATTTACTATTTCTCAAAATCAACGTCGCGCTGATCAAGTTCAGCCGGTGAGCTCAGTTTAAAGGCAGTGGTCGCGATCAAATATGCTTGTCGTCTTTTTCTCTCCAAATCCTTTCCTGAGTCTCGAGTAGTAGGACCTATAAGAAAAAATCGCGAAAAAACCACTGTTTTGGGCCGAATTTGAAACCTGAACTTTCTTGCCTTTTGATGGTGGACGAGCCCTCTCCACATCATCGGCATCGATGACCTCTTATATCAAGAACATCAGCTAGCTTGAAATTGAATGTCAATCAATGAACCTTCGAATTTATGTACACATCTAGTCAAAAACATTGACTGAAGTGATGCTTTCATTATTCAACTGTTTTTATTCGTTAAATTTGCATTTATTTCGTCCTCTGAATGTCGATGATTTTTGACTGCTCGGCATGAGACTGCGATCTGTTTCGTCATCGCTGTGCACGTGTGCACGAACTAGCTTCTTTGGGCCCTAGAAACTCTATTTGTAGACCGTTTTTCACCGCGCTACCTTCATAGTTTTTCAGCTGTTTTTAATCTAAGCTGATTTTTGTAGTTTTTTCGATAACGTTTTTCATCGTGACCACTGCCTTTAATATGTAAGACTCACTCATTATTTGCACTATCCTCATGCACTATTGAAAATGATACGTCAATATTATTGGTCATTTGTCGTATGGGATAGGTACCAAAGTAGAAGTCAGAATTTTTACCGAATTTCCCGTTTTTACCGTATTTACGAAAAAAAATTCGGTAAAAATTTCCGGTAAGAAATTTACCGAAAATAATTTTCCGCACACCCCTGGTGCCGACCGCGACCGCACCATCGCCTTCTAACATAGCGGTAAACGGTAGCGATCTTCATCCTACGTAGACCAGTCATGAAATCTTAACCACTTGCCAGCCACAACAAAACCTTTTTGATCGTCGGTATGAGAGCGAGCAAAGATCTAAACCCTTTTTTGAAGAAACTTTTTATTTCTGTTACTCACAGACAGTGTTAGGCCTATGATATGCTTCGCACGGCCAGCGAAAACGACAGTGCATATCAGCTGCATCGGTTTTCGATCGATTTATGTAGGTGACAAACGTTCATCAACAACACAGTACACCCATCAACGCTTAAAGGGGTCTGCAGAGTTGCAGAGACCGGGGAGTGGTCGCCGAGCGTCAGCCTAGGCGCGGCGACAAAAATGTTTTGAAACATTATCGTCGCGGCGTCGGTTGCCGCTCGCTAGCAGTGATGAAGGGCCGTCGCAGCGTCAATACACTCTGCGGTGCCCCCTCGTCGCCCTGCACGCCGCGTCGGTCGCCATCGTCGCCGAATGTAATCGATATTACATTACCCAGCGTTGTTCGTCGCTGCAAGCAACGCCGCGATTTCAACTCTGCGGACCCCTTAACACGAGGGATGTGCCTGTATCTCCCAACGCCTACTCAAGCGGCAACAGAAGGTCGTCTCAGTTTGTTTGAGCATATTTCAAGAAAACCGTCAGATCGTCTCTTTCAACATGCTCTAAGAATGCTTCTGAGTCCTGTCTGGAAACGGCTGCCTGGACGTAGGCGAAAGTTCTGGACGGATGTGGTTAAAGAGGATTTGAAGTCACTCGGCATTGAAAGGCAGTTCAGGGCAATGTTTTATTTCGCAGGAAATGAAATAGTGACAGATGGATGAAATGTATTCAAATTGTGGCTGAAGACCGCTAGAAATGAATATGACTGACTATAAGACGGCACACCTCGGCGCAATTGCGGAAAGATACCGCGCCGGGCGGAAGCCTGCCGATTGAGTCAAGTTAATAAAGGTGAAAAACACTGTGTCGTGCCGCTGCTTGCTTCACGTATGCCATAGGCCACATGGAACCAGCATTTAGGCTTTGATACGAAGGTGCCTATATCCTTGACAAGACTTTAAAACTATGGTGCTGATGTAAATTATTTCAATTTTTGGAACAAAGGCTACCATGTGAATTCATTAGGATGCTCATGAGCCATAGCCTTTCCCGTCTACGCATACCATGGAGTCTAGACAAAGAAAAGTCAAACGCGTTTTCCGGGTGGAGTCGTTCCGCGGGAGGACACTATTAAAACTTGCTGCCCCACAGGAGGAAACAGGTTGCATCAGTCTAGTCGTGTTCATCAAGAACAGCTGACGCATAAACACCACCATTTCGGTTGACTGCTCATGAAATTTACCTCTGTGGGCACATAACTCGGCAAATAGAAGACTTTAGCCACGAAGTGAATCCTACAGTAAACTCGTGCAGAGACTTTTTGCATGCCTCTCAAGAAGAAACGATTTCCGATCATGTCTAGCAACTTGAGCAACCTCGGTGCGCGATTTTTTCCGGCAGTCTGAACATTTGTCGCCTGTCACATGTCGTTCAGTTGTGCATTTCAACTCCCCCGACGCGCTTCAGTTATGTCTTCCTCCTACTGACCTGTGAATTCTACTGGATGCAGGGTGCTTTTTAAATATGGTAACAAGGTTTCGAATCTCGTCCTGTCGCTATATGCGGGTGTCTATTTGTCTTCTATGGTTTATTTTTTCTATGGACTTCTCTCTCAACACGTACCAATTTTCGGAGCGTGAAATAGTGTCTGAAACAAGTGGTGGGCAAAGGCTTGAGTGGTCCTCAATTTCTTCGAAACAAGTCGTCATGTAGTACCCTTCGCAGACTGCTCCTCCTTCCCGCATTCTAACGTAGGAAACTGTTTAAAGGCAGGGTTCTCGATAAAATCGGTTGTTGTGGTATCACCGTAAAATGGTAGATCTGGCCATCACAACAGTGAAAATAAGTAAAAAATTAGAGAAAAAACGCTAAGGAGAAAGTTATGGCTTGGTGTCCTCCCGCCCCCAATTATCGAGATTTGCGTAAAAGCTTGTTTTGTCAACTTTTATTTTGCTTCTAAATTTATTTCTGAACATTTCTGGAGACTACTGATTACTTTAACAGCAAAATAAATGTCTGATAAGCAAGCATTAATGAAAATCGCGTTAATTAGGGGGCCGGCCGACACCGGTAATTAGCCGCTATTGCTTGTTTTTGAGCGTTTTTCCCGCGAATTTTCGGGTTTTTTCAATTACCTTTGTTTTTGTGATGGCCTAATCTACACTCTTATGAAGAGAGCTCAGAAGTCGTTTTTATCGCGATCCCTGCCTTTAAGCGGGGTCATTTTGAGGAAGAGGATTTCTGTTTGAAATTGTACCACGGCTGGATTCTCCGGGCCTTCCCGCTTTGGTGTATTCTGGCCTTGAAGTGTGAACAGTTAAAGGCACAGTACATGATGAAAACCATGATTGGGTTTTTGACGTTGTCGTGTTGTTATATCCCTATAGTGTGTAAAAGTTGCAAAAGGTCCCCTCAAAAACGTCAACTTTTCAAGAAAAAAAAACCATTTTATGAAGGTTCAAAAAAAAATTTGTTCGCGCCGACATCAAAAATTTGAAGTCCGCGCCGAGATCTTGGGATAGTTGCGCGGAGAACGCAAGGAACAGTTCTACGATTCGTTCCTTGGCGCAGCGTTGGAAACTCTCGATTTGCTACCCAAAAAACCACTTGAACGAATTTTAAAAGGGTACCATTCTGCTGCGCCCATTGCTGTCAGCTGCTTCCGATCATTGCCGAATGTGAAATCGACTGGCGTGTGCATTTCGCCCTACGGCGCGTCAAGGCACGCCCGCCGGTTTGTTGCTTGTAACAACGGATAGACCCCCAGACCGTCCCCCCCGAACCCAGGAAGGCGTTTGAGGTTAGCGAATCTTCATTCAAATGCGATTTTGAAACTCCACACTTTCTGAGTGACATTGTCATGGCCCACTAGTTCGACCGAACGCAAAAGCTGGAATCGGGTTTTTATGGTGTACGATGCCTTGAAGGTTACGTGATTTTGGTAAGCACGTTAGTCTCGACTAAAGGCGAGGCTTGTCCACAATCGGAGTATTTCAAAATTTGTGCTGGGTGGGTCGACCTGAACTAGGTGAACCCCATCAGGAAGTTTTGTACGGTCGTTCTCAGAGCCAAAGTCCGGTCCGCATTTGCATACAACGGCTATTGCATCACGCACTAGGATGGTAATCGCGCTGGGACCACTTGGTTCCCCTCACTTATCACCTTTTTCCCAGCACGATTATAATCGTGTCGAGTGATGCAATAGCCGTTGTTCGCAAACGCGGACCGGACTTTGGCTCTGAGAACGACAATATGCTGTGAGCCGTTGCTCATTAAAGGCACGGTCCAACCTCAGAATCGTTTCTCTGTTCTTCTGCCTATCTTGAAAACGGTCTCACGCTAATTTCAATGATCTCTTTGGGATTGTACAAGACCCCCTAAGAGCGAAGTTATGGCCCCTCAAAAATTGTGGTACGGGAGCACGGTGGGCGAGTTGTCCGAGGCTCGTAACTTCCGTCATTTGCCACCGATTTATGCGAGCCGACCTGAATAAAGAAAGAGGCTAAGAATGAAGGGAAGAACGGAGATACTGGTCGGAAACAATCGCTCATCTTGCCGTTGTTGAGCTCGAAAGATCGTAAAAGGGGCGTGCCAAAGTGGCTTCCTCGTATGGGCGCCTCAGGGTGGCTTCCCCCTATATCTCGCTCATTCGGAGGAATTGAAAGCTCGCATTTGGCAGGGGCTATATAGGGATTGTCAACTTCACAATTATGTGGAAATCTCAGATTTCGTCCATGAGCTTGGACTGTGCCTTTAAGAAAGCATGTAAAGTCAAGAATTGAAGAGGATTCAAGTAAGAAACTCCGTTAATCACATCAGCCGGTCAAAATATCGGTGTGTCAACGGCGTGTCGGTTGTGGTCACGCCGCCACGCGGCGGGGTCACAACATTCATATCGCTGCTGCTCTGAGAAATTTTGCCGCGTCAGTGCCGGGCAAGTTCCGCAACCCTCGACTATGCCGCGATAGTACCGCGATAGTACCGCAGCGGCTCCGTGATCAGGCGAATATGTTGCCGTGTCTTGAGCCTCGACATTGCCGCGACAGTACCGCAGCGGCTCAGCGTCAGAACCGCGCCGGCTTCGAAAGGATGCAGTAGCGAAACCGCGTGGGGTGCGAAGTACTGCCCTGTGTGGTCAAACAAAATAGCAGCCTGTTCAATTGCACAGTGCGGAGATACATTCCGTTTATCCTTGGGCGCAAAAACAGCAGTAACCTCTGTCTTTATCAGACGGAGGACGAGCCAAATGTAGGTACGTATTTTTGGTATTAAGCCCTCTTAGGTGTATTATGTTTCTTATTTAACTTCGTATGATATATTATACTCTCCCGGAGCCGCCGCGGCTCCGCTGTAGTGCCGCTTCGGTGCCTCTAGGCTCCGTAGCGGCACTATCGCGGAGCCGCAACGGCATTTTCTCCCAGAGTGGGAGACGATTCTCCGAGCCCGCGGTGAAGAAGCTCTGCAAATTGTCGGAAACTGGGACGACGGGCTCACATTTGTGAATCAGTAGTTCACTGAAATAGCTCAACTAACTTGAAGAGGACAGTTTCATCTACGGTTTTCACGCGTTTCCTGGAACACCCTGTCGCCTGCGCTCTGATTTAGCCGAAAATTTTGGACTTGAAATCCTGTTCGTATCTTGTGTACCAGTTTAATGCAACTGCTACACTAGGTAGGCAACTCTTATCCTGCTCTTCCTTCATGTAGCTTTCATTGAATGCGGATATTGATGCCTTTTTGTTTTTTGTCACAGCAACTCATCCTTTATTCAGAATTTTTCAAGCCTGAAAAAATGCCTTTGAAGTTCTTTCAGACTATCATCTTGTAATTATCAAAAGGGCTGGAGCACTTCTGTCCTACACCTATAGATTCCCAGTCATACACACTTTGATGTGAGATGGTATCCATTTAATTAATAGGACTTGTCCTGCGAAAGAGTAGCTAATCAGGTACCAGTGTACTTGAGTAGCTATTTTCACCTGTTCGTTTTAATTCGTTCCATTCCTTACCCACATTATTCCTCGACAAGGGGCGGAGCAAGCGTTTCCACGAACGCTGTATGGCTGCGAGGGCGGGCCGCATCGGTCAGTTCGACTCAGCTACTCATAAGTGATCTTCATATTCACATACCGGAACTTCCGGATTGTCTTCAGGGAAGATGGAGGTCGGTCAGGCTTATCCTGCTATGTATTACTATGAAATTCTTTTTTATTTCTACTTACTAGGGCTTATTTTACTTACACACCGATGTTTTACAAACCATGTTCTGGATGTTGTATGTAGTTATAGTCCTGTGTATCAATGATCCGTCTTCAACGTTTTCTAAATGTCTTAGAGATTCACAGGGGATTTGAAAAAGTGGGAGTTTCATAGCTTTACGAGGAGAAAAGGGGTCCACCAATGGCATATCTTAGGGTGTTCAAAAAATTGTATCGGATTGAGCTAAAACTTTTTTCTAGTGGTTGTTTTGGGTTTTGATTACGAATTTCAAACCCATTTGTCGGTTTCTCAAAAAGTTCGGCTGATTTGGTCCGAAGCTTAAAATGGGGGAAGATTTCATGGCCAAACGCGACTTCTGACGACGTCGAGAATGCTACGATGAAATCGGCTTAACACTTCTCCATACTAGTTATTTTGACTGTCTAACACCAATCTGGGGCCGAATTCATGAACGCGCGGGTTTGGGGTTAGGGTAAAGGCGTCTGCACTTTTGATGATTACCCTGTGCGGGGGAAGATCGCTAACCAGTCGTGCCCACGTCCAACCCAACTAAGAGGCTGGGGCAAATGAGACACTGTTCGGCTACGAGACCGTTCGCCCTCGCGGGTATTCATCAAGGGAGCCGACGCCTTTACCCGTACCCCAACCCCTCGCCTTCATGGATTCGGCCCCTGTGGTCGGTTTATCGATTTTTTTGATTACGGCATGTAACGGTGGGTATACGGTAGCTTTGTCGAAGTCTCATATTTGACTCCAACGTTTCTCTGTAGATGTAATTTTCGGGACGCCAAACACGGATTTTAGGTCCATTTTCAAAATATCAAAAGCAGTGGTCGCAATAAAATATCCTTATCTACTTTTCTTCTCTGAATCCTTTTCTGGATTCAGAGCAGTAGGACCTATACGAAAAAATTGCGAAAATCCTTACTTTTGATCGACTCATCAGCTCCAAGGTTCTAGTTTTTCTGATTGTGGACGAGCCCACTCCACTATCAAGAACATCAGCTGACTTGCAATTGGATTAAATCAATGAACAATGGCCTTCAAATTGGTCTGCCTGACCATTCCCGCCCTCATCTAATTGAAACACTGAGTGGAGTGCTTTTTATATTGTTCAACTGTTTTTGCTAGCTAAATTAGCAGTTCTTTCGGCCTGTGAATGTCGCTGAGTTTTGCCTATACACACACGAGACTCCGATCTTTTTGGGCGGAGCTATGCACGTGTGCGCGAATCATTCACTTAAGAACTTGATAACTCTAATTATAGCCCGTTTCTTGTTCCGTAACCTTCATGGTCTTTTAGCCGTTTGGGAACCAGTCTGATTTTTATGGTTTTCTCAACAACTTTTTTTCCTTCGCGACTACTGTCTTCGAGGAAGGTTACGTCAGTTAAAAGGCATTATGCTTACCGTGAATTACAGTGGCCTTAAGTCTAGCTACATATACAAGCAGACCCCAGCTTCGCGTTCAGCGACCTAAATAAACCGCAGATAAACGTTTTGAGCCGAATCCGAAAAAATAATGGAACTCACCAACAATTCTCCAACCTTTTCGTGAAGCAATGAAAATGCCATTTTCGGTATCCCCTGATGGATTTGGAGAATTTCGAGCACGGATAATTTCTATACTGTCATTAAGAGACAACAACGCGAATGGCTTTTCTAATCGTCGGTGGACGGGAAAAACTGTCTCTAGTTGGAGATAATATTCTTTTGACAACCCAGTAACCTGGTGATGCTAAAATACAAAAATGTGCAACAGAATGCCGTGATGTCATTAATGGTACATACATACATAATTGTGTTCAGTCACTACAACGTGTAGTTTTTTGGAGGCGTTGAAACTTTCTAAGAAACCTTTGTCATCATGTGTTCGTTGGAATGATTGGATATCTTCTTGCAAATAACATCTGTCCTTGACGTTTTTGCTCTCGGTTAGGTGAAATAAGTTACTGAATATGCCCGACTTGCTTACACTCTTTGGTAACTCCTTGATGCATATGAAGATGATTGTTGGTTAGGACCAGAGATGCGCAGATTTTGCTCCTAAGTTTCGGAAATTGGAAACTCGACGACCATTCCAATTTTGAAATTCGGAAATCGGAACAACGAGAAGCATCGGAAATGCGGTGGTCTATCGTGCGTGACGATCTACTACCACAACCCGGTCCATTCACTTTCATTCGTTTAATATGAAATTCGCAGCAAAAACCTTGTGCAAATGCCTTTCACATCATTCAACCGTGAAGCCCTCAAGACTGCTTGGTTCTAAAATTACCTTCTTCTTTTCTGCTTTCTCTCTATGATATCGCTCAAGCCGCTGAGCCGCTGGAGAGATTTGTTTTTTTTTCAGGCCTTGTGATCACAGAGATATTTAAAAGGTAGTTATTAGAACCTTTAAAGGCAGTGGTCACGATGAAAAACTTCATCGAAAAAACTACAAAAATCAGCTCAGATTGAAAACAGCTGAAAAACTATGGAGGTAGCGCGGTGAAAATGGGCTAGAAATAGAGTTTTTAGGGCCCGAAGATGCCAGTTCGTGCACACGTGCACAGCGTTGCCCAAAAAGATCGCAGTCTTATGCTGAGCAGTCAAAAATCATTGACATCAGGAGGAAGGAATAAACAGAATTTCACCAAATAAAAACAGTTGAACAATGAAAGCAAGCACTGCAGTCAATGTTTTCGACTAGATGAGTAAAGTTCATTGATTGAGATTCAATTTCAAGCCGGCTGATGCTCTTGATATTAGAGATCATCGATGCCGATGACATGGAGCGGGCTCGTCCACCATCAAAAGACAAGGAATTTCAGGCTTCAAATTCGGCCCAAAACAGCGGTTCTTACGCGATTTTTTCTTATAGATCCTACTACTCTGAACCTAGAAAAGGGTTCTGAGAGGAAAAGAAGAAAAGCACATTTGATCGCGATCACTGCATTTAAAACAAATTTTCTGGAAATCTTCTTCTGGAAAGAAGAGAAAGGGTCCAGGAGACAACTGCGATATTGGTTGTTGACTCTTTTTTATGCGTACTATCACTATTCTTGCGGGAGCTAGTTTTTTTCTGTCTGTTGTTGCTTTTTTCAGTGTCTGTTTTGTCTGTTGTCAAGTGGGACTATCCTGCGTTTACAAATTGAATAAATAAGACGTTTGCGGAAGGCGTTGGCTGTTCCAAATCAACTTCAGCTAGTGAAAGACCGGTGTTCTGTTTATCTGGTCATTAGGCAAAGGATTCAATAGATAAGAAGGCATTGTGGATCACTAAACTCACCATCGTTTGTGTCTCAAATAGAAAGCCGCGCTCATCAATCATTCAATCGATAGTCATCTTCCCTTCGTTTTCCCGCGCCCAAATTTCCCCGCCGAGCAGCTCCGCGGTTTTTTGTTTGAGTTGTACAGACCATAGCATTCGCTTACATAACAAATTTTTGAGAACATCGGTCAAGACTTCCCTAGCACTCTATAGACCGGCTCTGGAGATTACCAGTAGACAAGCTCTTAATATAAGTTCATCAGTATTGAATATAACGTCAGCATGGATCGTGAAGAGACTTTGCGTGCGATGTTGAAGGTTGGCGCAAACTCGGTACCATATGCTATAACACAGGTGCACCGAGTTTGCGCCAACCTTCAACAGTGAACGCCAAGTCTCTTCACGTTCCACGCCCATGGTAGATGCAATATCATGTTGTCCTAGTATTCAATCAGCTGCACGAGGTTGATACAGGTGAATGAGTCCACATCAAAATGTGTTATTAACATCTTCATTGGCCAGAATGTGGTGGACTTGCATAGGCGGCCTACCAGATTGTCGTTTACATAACTTGGTGGTAGTCTGCTGGGACTTTTGGCCTGCCTGGCTTCGCCTCCCGTATGTCATCATGATAGGCGTCGTTTATACTCCCACCGCCGAGTGGCGCGGTGAGAAATGCAGTCCTATAATATCGATTGTGAAGCGTAATCAATATTACAGAGATGCACAGTGCCGCGCCGCTCTGCGGCGCTAGTTCAAACGACTTTATATGTACATTTCAACACAAGAGGCATGTATAAGACGGCATCATGGTTGCTCTTGTATGTATTCCGATAACGTGATTCTTTCACCACAGAAAACGTTCTACCTCAGAAGGTAGGCGCAGGTCTTAAGTGACCGACTGATTTGTTCACGCTGACTTGCGTTCCCGAGTTTCCTACTGAAAACAATGCGTTGAGCGCCATGTGGTACTGAAAAATTGCGAAGAAACGGCGAAAAACGCACGGAGACGCCCCATCTGAGTTAGACTTCTTCTAATTGAAAAAAGGCTCCTGATAGTTGCTGAAGCTTTTGCCACGTAGCGATGCTCTACCTTATAAATTCATGCCTTTGTCCAATCTGTTCCTGTATTTTGCTGGCCGAAGTTCATTCGAAGCAGCCTCATGACTCCCTCTGAGAACTGGTGATGGTTTTATTGAGACATAGTCAAGGTTTTCTCTGCTCTGGATTTCCCGCAGACTCGTTACTTCGCCCATCCGCAGCTTTAGAGAGGAAACAATCTCCCCAGACGAGATTATCTTGTCAGATACGACCTTCGAAACTCGTCGAAATGCGCTTCGTGTGCGCTTCTTTGGCATTCCGGAAGACTCCTAGTTCTTTATGTGACGGGATTCTCGGGATACACAGTGAGCAATAACATGCTTCGAACGGCCAAGATGAACAGCATTTGTTTTGATGGACAAATTGGCCGACTTCATTGCGAACTGATCATTTGCGACATCAGAAGGATAATGTCCTCGAGCCATAACTATTGTAATACGACGGAATCGTGTGAAATCGCCTTTCTCTACCACGAGGTAGCTCACAGAAATCGACTGTCGCGCGCAAGCGCGCAAACTCGAATGAGGTTCGAATATTTTGAAACTATCTGAATTTTGAAATAGAATGGCAAATTCACGGAAGGAGCTGTTGTAGCAGTTGCGATTCCGATAGTTCGGCAGCGCTTCAGTCTTGCATGAAGTGCCAAGAAACTCGTGGAGCTCAATAACGGTAGAATGGACGTGTTCATGGAGCTCTACTGTGTGCAAAGATGGCTGCGATATCAGGCGCCTGAAAAAACGACGTTAAGGGCGTCTAGAAAACGCCATCTCTGCACGCTGCATGCCGATTCAAAGATTGCCGGCGTGCATTCGGACTAGAGGCATGAACGGCACATTAACGCCAACGAATCAGAAAAGTGGATCTGGCATCCTAACGAGACAAATACTGATGAAGAAAGTGAAGTATCGGTTCAAACCCACGTTTATCATAAGCCAACTTCGGCAGAAGAACGTGAGAAGATTATCGACGATGATCAGCGATGTGGAATAGTAGGGTATACATCAATACTGGAAGAAGCGCAGTGTCGAGGAAATGGACGCTGGGGCTAGTATTCGTCGTCTTCTTTAAGGCACAGAACACCCAGGAAATTATTCTCCAGTTTTCACGCTGATCTTTGAGAGAGTCACACGCTTTTCACAGTGGTATCTCTGAAATCGTCTAAGATCCCCTATGAACACAGTTATGGCTCCTTAAAATGCCTATATTTTGAGGGTAAAAGCAGGTGGACGAGTTGTGTCAGGCATGTATTTCTCTTCATCCGCAATTGTTGCGCGAGAGCGAGCCAGGAGATGGAGACAATCCGGCAATGGACTGAAGAACGAAGACTAGTTGGGAATTTATCCGTACATCCAGCAGCTATCGAGTTCGGAAGTCTGGTAGGGCGTTTGGCCCGCGGTGGTGAGCGAAGGAGGTCGGGCCTCTGGGGCGGCATGCATGAACGCAGCAAACGGTGTCAGGGAGCCGCTCCGCGTGCCATGCGCGAAGCGTCGAGCAACGGGGCGGCCCCGAAAATCAGGCACATCAATACACGCCACGAAATTCGGGGCCGCCCCTTTGCTCGTCGCTGCGCGCATGGCACGCGGAGCGGCTCCCTGACACCGTTCGCTGCGTTCATGCATGCCGCCCCTGGTGGTTGCTTATATCTCACCTATTTGGAGAAATTGAGAACTCGTACTCGACCCGTGTTGTACACGGGGATCTACTTCATAATCGAATAAAAATCACAAATTGTTTGTCTGAGGGTGTACTGTGCCTTCAACATTCTCTTCCTTCGTTCGACGAGATTTTCTCATCTTGTCATCTTTTATTCGTAGTTGCTCACCACCATGCTCAAGACGGCATTGTGGTTAAACGCTAGGTCAGAGATCGCAGTTGGTTGAATAGTATGGTTGGCAGTGATAAGTCATGGACATGTTTTTGTTGGCAACGTAGATGACTAAGAACTCTCTAGGTAGGCGTAGTCTTCTTAGAGACATGCGTTAAGTTCTTAGCTGTGGCTGGATAACGCGGCGACCGAGGCAGGGATCATACTTCCGGTGATGAGCGGCGCGACGTCAAGTTTGACTCGAAATCCATATACGAAGTGTCGCTATTGCCGTTCGCGGGAAGTGCGATCCTAGCCTAACAGTCATGTGCGGCTATAGTTCGTGACGCCTTACACCGTTTTCGGTCGGAACCTTGCTTTAAAACGAGTGATTGTGACTGGAGAAACTACTATCGCAAATCACAGTCTCAGGCTAGACAAAGGACATCGTCTGCAATGTTGCATTACCTAAAAGGTTCGGGCTCTCTTAAGAGAGTGCTACCATTACATATAGCATCGTTGCTGCTGAATGGACATTACTGCGAAGGTTCAGCTTCAACGTGGCAACTCATCCCTAATCCATTAATACAAAAGTTGATGTTCCGATGTTGTAAGTGTCAAACGCCGCAGCGGTTGACTTTGAACATGCCTTGATTGTTTGCACAGCCGTTATCAGTTTTTTTACCTCCATTCCTGATCTCCAACACCGTCCTATATGTGACAACATTCGTGAGCCTCTCACAGTTCCACCCAGTAAAGTGGTTTTGTAACGTGAGATAAGGCTTCCAGCGTGACCTTGGAGTTTCTTTATCGCAAATGAGTGGAGCCCTATTTATACTTAGGTGTTTCGCTGCCGCTGACTTCTGTGGCACGCTTGCAACTGATGAGATTTCAAAATTGGCCATTAGCAGACTTGCCGCTGAACGCAGAGGCAGCAAAACGCTGATGTATAACTAGGGCCCAAGATTCGAAAGGCTTCCGCACCTTTCCAGATGTCCAGAAAATCGGTGGTAAACTCCTGGGAATCTCTAGTGACCACTTGAATTCGATTGTCACCAGCAGCTGAGTGGTGGGCCGTGGTGGAATATACGTGGTGACAAGGATGTTTCGACAAGAAAGCGACCACTCCTTGCCGCGGCAATCGAAACTAAGAGCTCACAAGAAGTGCTCCAGACCTTGGAAGCTTTATCCACCAAGACGATTAACATTATTGAATCGGACAATGAACCAACGAACGAGCCAACTTGTCGGGGTTTTAGGCTCCGTCCATAGCAGACGACCAGCGGCAGAGCGTCAAGGCGTCGGAGCATCATGCGCCAGCGCTCAAACGCTGGCGCATGACGCTCGCGACTGGCGTATTCAACGTGTCCGAGGACGGCACGTGGTTAACGATGGATCGATAATAGTATTAGTGACAGCCGTTACGGTCACTATGCCTCTACCGTCAACGACTGGCCGGCTGCAGTGGTCGCTGGGGAGTCGCTGGAGAGCCAGATCAATAACAAATGCTGAAGATGCAAACCCCCAGCGTCATTTTACGGTCTCTTGACGCTAGGACGTCTGCTATGGACGCTGCCTTATGCCCGTCAATTAGGTGGGTTAAGCAGCATCATTGACAGTTGCTCAAATCAATGACGATCACAAAGATCACGTTCATTGCGGCGCACATGCCTTTTCTTTGAGCGCTGACATCCTGGCACAAGTGGTACTAAGAAAATGAAAACATATTACATGTAATATAAAAGGCCTGAGTCAATCTACATGTAATATAAATTGGCCAATGTATATTACTTGCAAATTATCCCAACCGATGTATGTTACATGTGATATACCGCCCCCTCGCTCGCAGACCAAATGTCACACGTATCATACACACCACGGCAGGATACATTTCATGTAATATGTTTTCAATTGCTAACAACATAATATTTGTAACATAAGAGCCGAAAGCATTATACTTGTAAAACTCGTCAATGTAAGTTACATGTGGATTATCTCTACTCAAGGAAATTACGTGTTATATAAGTAAGTGTGACATAATTCAAATATCCCCAGGAACTGAGGGCCCATGCTTAACACTTCTTCTTAACCTGCACAGCATACGGGCCGTCACTGACCTTGACGGCGACTAAAGGCCCATTGAATTGGCATTCGACCTGGTGGTCATTCGCCCTGGTTGAGTCGTCGCTCTCTCGCTCCTCACGGTTCTTGCTAATCGTGAAGAAGATTAGAGGGATCGACATACAAGATTTTTATTGCAATCATACTCCCTCTGTTTCATCTATGAAGATGAGGGTTCTAAGCTTGCTGCTCCTGTTATGGAGCAGCAAGTTTTAAACTCCTGGTATGCCCAAGAGAGCTCAAAGCTTGCTGACTCGTACCTGAAGCAGCAACCTGAAACTTGCAGCTCCAACCCTTGAAGCATCGTGCTTCGACTTGCCGCTCTAATTAAGTTACATGAAATATAAGTGTATGTTACGTGTCATATATGTGTATGTTACATGTAATATAAGTGCATTTTACATACCATATAAAGGTAGGCTACTTGAATGTCTCAAGTAACTTACACTTTATATTACATGTAACATATTTTTATTTTTCTGAGTAGTTCCTATTGTACTGGGAAGAACGGTTCTGTTTGTCGTTACGGTGAACTCTCTGCATTATGCTATTGGAGAAAAGTCGTGTCCATAGTTTTTCGCGGTCGGCCGCAAGCAGCTACCGCGCTCTTCGTGGTGATTATTAAAACATTGAGGTAACACAAGGTAACAAACGCGACTCAAAGCTGCAGTGTGTGTTCTATGGAGCCTTTGGGGCAAGTTTTTTTGGAGGTTTTTCATTCCAAACTGCGTCGGAAACGAGAGACCGTGGGGCATGCCCTCCACGGCTGTGAAGTATTGGTGCCAATAGGGAGCGATGAAACCTCATGTTAATCCCATTATGCTAGTTTTCCTAGTGCAACGGCATTATATCACATCCGGGCCTCTGTAGACGTTTACATTATTGCTGTAACCTGTTACTAGATTCATGATAACCCGGCAACTTCGGGTAACAGGAGACATGCTAGCAAAGCCTGTTCGAATGGGACTGTCCTCCCATGCGGTCGGTGTGCGTGTGGAGCGGCTCTCGCAAAGGCTTTTTTCGAATGAGCCTTCCCATGGCTGCAAACAACTGATCGGAGTATTATTCACCATCCGTCAAGTATTTCTGCTAATCGATTTCCAAGTTCGAATATTGCATTCGCGACAACCGTTTAGCACGCGCGCCGAGCGCATGTGCGGACATTCTCTTTCGGACGGACTCTACAATACTATGATAACTCGGTTACAATAGGAAGACATGTGTGAAATTTGCGGATGACAAGTTTCAGTTTTTTTAGCATGAGATGTCGGATTCTTCGCAACATCTGCGTCTGGCGCTTACCGTTACCCACTTGCTCCTCGTCGCTCTGGGATCACTCAATGTGCTCGTCATTTTTTTGATATTATCCCGACCGTGAGTGTGTTTTCTATAATGTCTTAACACTCCATATGCCCTTCATTACAGACATTTTCTGGCTTCAAGAAAATATTTTTGTCATATTAGAGAATTCCCGTCTGGGCTTCTATACGAGAATTCTATTCTCTCCGCTCTCATTCAACGTGATCGCTGTCCTGCCCGCTCAGTGATGACATCTTCGTGCTCAAGATTTTGACTGCATCCGAGCGGAAGCACATCGGAGAACTTTTTTACTTCTAATCCGTATCAGATTCACTCAGATGGCAACAAACCCGAATGATATTTCATTCCGAACAGCGGCTAGCGAAGAGATGTCTGAGAGAAGATTGTTGAGCGCACTCTTTTCCAGACCTGAATAAATGAGGTGGGAGTAAATTGTTGGGGAAAAACTGCACAGCGAACCGTTAATGTAAATGAGTACTTCAAGCGGGGTAAGCTCATATAAATTTCTATTTTGAGAAGGTTTTTGAAAAAATCAATCTCTTGCTCGAAGGTACAGTACCCGCGCTAAGTTTCGTACAAACGGGGAGCGTCTGGCAAACATGGCAAAAAGCGTCCGATGCTTGTAACTTTTTTTGAGTTGAGACTTTTTTGAATTCTGAAAAGCCACCATATTCACAGATTAATTTGCTACCTAATTATGTGGCTTGTGTGTCGAAGTTCCCTAAAATCGCTTTGTTTTTCAAGGAAATATTTTTTGCAATGGTTTTCAGAAACGTCGCGCGCTGCGAAATGCGGCGAAACATTGAGCAGTATTTGTACAAGAAATGGAAGAGCAATCTGTGTGCTTTCTTCATAAACCAGGTGCAGGTGAGAGAATCTCAAGGCTTGTGCTGATTGAATTTTCGAAATCCTTCATTTAAGAGTCCAGGGTTTTCGCAACAAAAGTTCGACTTTTGAGGTAGTTCTCAAGCGTGTAAATGAAGGATTTCGAAAATTCAATCAACACAAACCTTGAGATTCTCTCACCTGCACCTAATTTTAGAAGAAAGCATACAGATTGCTCTTCCAATACTTGTGCAAATGCCTCTCAAAGTTTCGCCGCACTTCGCCGCGCGCGACGTTTTCGAAAACCGATTCCAAAAAATTTCCCACAAAAACCAAGCGATTTTGGGGAAATTCGGCCCACAAGTCACATAATTGGGTAGCAATTTGTTCTGTGAATATGGTAGCGTTTTCAGAATTCAAAAAAAGTCTTCATTCAAAAAAGTTAAATTCATCGTACGCTTTTTTGCCAAGTTTGCCAGATGCTCCCCGTTTTTACAAAACTTAGCGCGGGTATTGTAGAGTTAGCGTGATAAATTTAGTCTGATGAACGAACAGGGCCTGCGACGGTAGATCACCCTGCGCGATTCGAAACAACATTTCTCCACTGAGGCCGCCAACTTCGCACGGCCAGCCGTCTTGTCCATGCGTCAGACTAAATCGAAAACGAAAACCATTTGTGCTCAGAGAGTCAGGGGGTCCGATCCGGCCACGATAGGCTTTCTAATCGGGTACCTAGTAGAGTTGAAAGCAACTTTTGCAGCAGCCTGTGCTGCTCCGAGGAGCGTGTGGCCTGCTCGATAGCACTACGTGGCCCAGCGAGGCAAAACCTATCCCCACCCTATTTCCCACGCCGCAGCACGTGGCCTGTTCGATAAGACTACGTCGCGCAGAGAGACAAAATCCTTGCCGCGCCCCCGTTTCCCACGCAGCAGCACGTGGCCTGTTCGATAGAACTGTGTGGCGATGAGAGCGGGTCTCCCCAACAACGATACGGTCCAAGTCACGGACCGCAGCAGGGGATGACCCCCACAGCAGCTCGCGACAGGGACATCACCCTCGCCACGGTCGACAGCGTGTGATGAGCAGTCGTGCTCCTTGTAGAACTATTTATTGGTGTGAACCATAGCGATAATTTACAGCTCGTTTATATATCTCTCGGTGATTGATCAAGTGAATACAAATGGTGACTTTAATAATCATTTCGCCAATATGAGACGGGAAGAAGACATAACATTGCTATTTGACTTTATATTAATCATGACTAAGCATTTGAATGTATGGAATTTGACTTTCCGTGACACAGCGAGGGACCTCCCCTCGCTGAGGACCCTGAGGGAGATCCCTTAACGGTTAAAAAATTGTCCAGAAAGTGACTCATAGTCACCTTCTAAGAGCAGCCCCGGAAGGCGGACTGTCTCTGGGATCGGCCCCTTATAAACGTGCTGTGCGGCCCATATGCGCCGGATCAGTTCTGAAGCGATCGATCAACGTGATCAATTATGAGCATTGTAGCTCGTTCTTCGTCCAAACTCATCGTACTCGAATAAAAAGCGTGTCGTGGCCGAGTGAAACGGCTATGATTGGCGGCACGTGCTCCTCACTTGGACGACGATTAGTCCACGTGGCGCACGGAAAGTAACGTCGGCATGGATCGCGAAGAGGCTTCGCGTTCACTGTTGAAAGTTGGCGCAAACGCGGTGCCATGTGCTATAACATAGGTGCACCGAGTTGGCACCAACCTTCAACAATGCACGCGAAGTCTCTTCCCTATCCATGCCGATGTTACAATACCCGCGCTAAGTTTTGTAAAAACGGGGAGCATTTGCCAAACTTGGCAAAAAAGCGTCCGATGCATGTAACTTTTTTGAACGATGAGGTTTTTGGATTCTGAAAACGCTATCATATTCACAACTTGAATTTCTACTTAATAATTTGCCTTTTGGACCCATGTTTCCTAAAATAGCTTTGTTTTTGAGTATAATTGTTTTTGCGGTCGTTTCACAAAAACGTCGCGCGCGACAAGGTGCGGCGAAACTTTGAGCAGTAATTGTACGAGTAATAGAAGAGTAATCTCTGTTTTTTTCGTGAATTGGATGAGAGTGAGGCTATCTCGAGATCTGTGCAGAATGAATTATCAAAATCCTCCATTTATCGGTCTGGAGCTTTCGCAACGAAAGTCCGACTTTTCAGGAAGCTCCTAAGAGTGTTTGATGAGGGATTTCAAAAATTCATTCTGCACAGATCTCGAGATAGCCTCACTCTCATCCAATTCACGAAAAAAAACAGAGATTACTCTTTTATTACTCGTACAATTACTGCTCAAAGTTTCGCCGCACTTTGCCGCGCGCGACGTTTTTGTGAAACGACCGCAAAAACAATTTTACTCAAAAACAAAGCTATTTTAGGGAACTTCGGTCCACAAGGCACACTATTATGTAGGAATTCAAGCTGTGAATATGATAGCGTTTTCAGAATCCAAAAACGTCTTTGTTCGAAAAAGTTACATGCATGGGACGCTTTTTTGCCAAGTTTGGCAAATGCTCCCCGTTTTTACAAAACTTAGCGCGGGTATTGTGCGTGGCCGTATCGTCGTCCAACCGCTTCGTTGTCGAATCGAAAGCCTATCGTGGCCGAATAGGACTCCCCCCCGACTCTCTTATTAGTTGAGTCAAATTTTCGGAGGAGCGACAACAGTCCAATGCTGAAGCTCACTAGGAATCTATGTACAGGTTGGTAGAAAAGTACTAAAAGCGACCTCTATTAAAGGCAGTGGTCGCGATCAAATATGCTTGTCGTCTTTTTCTCTCCAAATCCTTTCCTGGGTCTCGAGTAGTAGGACCTATAAGAAAAATCATGAAAAAACCACTGTTTTGGGCCGAATTTGAAACCTGAACTTTCTTGTCTTTTGATGGTGGACGAGCCCTCTCCATCATCGGCATCGATGACCTCATATATCAAGAACATCAGCTAGCTTGAAATTGAATGTCAATCAATGAACCTTCGAATTTATGTACACATCTAGTCAAAAACATTGACTCAAGTGATGCTTTCATTATTCAACTGTTTTTATTCGTTAAATTTGCATTTATTTCGTCCTCTGAATGTCGATGATTTTTGACTGCTCGGCATGAGACTGCGATCTGTTTCGTCATCGCTGTGCACGTGTGCACGAACTAGCTTCTTTGGGCCCTAGAAACTCTATTTGTAGACCGTTTTTCACCGCGCTACCTTCATAGTTTTTCAGCTGTTTTTGATCTAAGCTGATTTTTGTAGTTTTTTCGATAACGTTTTTCATCGTGACCACTGCCTTTAAGCAGCAGAGGAATTAATTTTCATACGCCATTTTGATATTTCATCTTCATATGAACATACGAAAAATTGCATTTCGGTCTGTCATTTCGTTCATTGTTTATAAGCCATTTGAATTCGACGTATCTGTGTATTTTCATCATTGGAAAAAACTGAGTATCGTGCAGTGGAAAAATTCTTTGTTTTAGAAGGTTGATCAGCAACAGAAATTCATTAAAAAAATGGTGAGCGTGTTAAAAGAATCCGCTCCTTCATTTCCAACTGTACAGCGATAGGTTCCAGAGTTTAAACGTGGTCGTAGAAGCGTTGAAGATGAACCACGTAGTGGACTATCAAAAACTGCAACAACACCAGAAATCATTGAGCAAGTGCATAATATTGTTAGTGAAGATGCAAGTTTGATTGAGTGAGAAATTGCTAATACCATAGGCATCTCAGACGAGCGAGTACTCCATATTTTAATGTGCTTATCTGGGTCAAATTCCGGTCCGTAATTGCGTCTCGACACGCTTTGCGGCCGCACGCGCTCGAGTCAGTCGAGTTTCCAGCGCCAAAGCCGACTCGATATGGCTTTCTCATACAGTTTTCTTCGATTTTGTCTAGTTTCCAGTTTCTAAAACCCACCTAGTGTCAACAGATCGGCTGCTGCAGCGCTGGAAACTCTTTCGATTCGAATGCGCGCGGCCGCAAAGCGTGCCGAGACGCAAATGCGGACCGGAATTTGACCCAGATAAGCACAATACATAAAGAATGACGTATGAACAAGCTGTTTGGAAAGTTAGTGCCGCATTCGTTAAAGGCAGGGTTTGCGATAGAAACGGCTTTCGAGTTCTCTCTACGAGAATGTGTATTTGGTCATCACAAAAGTAAAAATAAGTGGAAAAACCAGGTAATCCGCGGGCAAAACGCTCAAACTAAGTATAACGACTAATTACCGGTGTCGCCCGGCCCCCTGATTAACGGGAATTCCCTTAACGCTTGCTTATCCGCCTTTCATTTTGCTGTTTAAGTAGTCAGTAATCTCCATAAATGTTCAGAAATTTCATTAGAGGTAAAATAAAAGTTGGCAAAGCAGGCTTTTACACAAATCTCGATAGTTGGGGTGGGAGGACGCCAAGCCATAACTTGTTCCTGAGTGTTGTTTCTCCAACTTTTTACTTATTTTCTCTTTTATGATGGCCAGATCTACCATTCCATGGGGATAGCACAACAACCGATTTTATCGAGAACCCTCCCTTTAACAATTCAACAAAAACTCACACGAGAGTAAATACGTCAGCATCATTTGAATCTTTCTAATGAGAATAAAACCGTTTTTGAGCGTCGTTTTGTAACTACGGATGAAACTTGGATCTACCACCATGATTCTAAATTGAAACAAGAACGATTACAGTGGACTTAGGCTATTCATTCAGTCGTTTAACAGTATTTTGCAAAGCTTCCAGAAAAACATTGCAGAGATGGTATAAAATTTCAGCAGGATCATTGAAATAAATGTATGTGAAGTTAAGGGAGATTATATTGAATAAAAAACTAATTTCATCTAAAAGTTCACATTCTTTCATTTTGCTTTCAATACTTTTCAGCCAACCTGTATTACTATACTGTCAACTGAGATCATCTGAAAAGTAAGTAGTCCTTCGTCTTACAAGGGAAGAGTTTAGAGTGGTAAACGCATCTGCCAAAACGACAAGTATTGTTAGTGTCTCTAGTGGCTCAATAGTAGAACTGCGCTGTATCCAGCCCCGAGCTGCAGGTTCCAAGAAGTCACAAGCCTAAAAAGGTTGTTTTTCGTGCTTTTTGTACCCTCCAAAAGGGGCAGTAATCTTTGGAAAATTCGGAAACGGACCTCACAGATGTGTTCAGAGCCTCAAATTATCTCCCTGAGGAAAATTTGGGTAAAGGCGCATTTTCCATACTTTGTCCAGACTGAGCGCGTTTTGGACTTGTACGGATTTTCGGTTGGGCGAATATTTATACCGATTAGAGGGCTCTGGAAGCGTTTTAGAAAAATGTTCCAGATTTGACTCAAAATTCGCATTTGGGGGGTTATTAGGGGTGCTGAGTACAAATCTCTGGTTTATTAATCGATTTTCCAAAGTTTTCGGCTAATTTCGTTCGAAGCTTCCCAACCGGGGAGAATTTCGAGGAAAAAACGTCACTTTCGAGATTTTCGGAGTGCTACGGTAGATATTGCTCGAATTGTTGCTCTGGAGGTTATTTGGGGTGCCGAACACGAATCTGGAGTCCGTCTATCGATTTTTTGCAGATTACGGTAGATTACGGTGGGTATAAGGTAGTTTGGTCAAAATTTCAGATTTTACTCAAAACTACCGTAACCTACAGTAAACCTCAAAATTTCGACAAATGGACTCCAGATTCGTGTTCACCACCCTAGATTACCCCTACATACAAGTTTTAAGCTAAATCCGAGAAAATTTTTTGAAACTCCAAAAAAATGCCCTTGCCTTTTCAAGAGACTTGAAAAATGCTCATAACTAGCTCGAACCTGCAGCTCGGGGCAGGATACTGCGCATTTTTACTATTGAGCCAGAAGAGATATGTACTGACGATACTGGTCGTTTTCGCAGATGCGTTTACCACTCTAAACACTTCCCTTGTTGGCCATGTCAGAAATGACGGCGTCAAAAGCAAATTAATGTGCCTATGTCGTGTTAAGTTCTCATCAAGACTAGGGTGTTATCCACAACTTATAATTTTGCCATCATCCGTTAATTACGAAATCATTGACCAGAAAGAGAGCATTGAGAGAATGAAAGACCATTCTCAACTGGAGTATAAGGGGATTTTGTGAGATCAGCTCTGACGCTTCTGTTAATCGATAATTGATTTCTCTACACAATTAAGGTATCTGCGATCAATAACAAACGTGTATATGGTTGGCCTATGTCTTGCCGATTTCATCTACCTCACTGATTTGTCGCTGGTTGCAGCGACGTCGTTGAATTTGAAAAGTTGGCCTTTTGGCTCAGCACTGTGCCATTTTTATCACGGTACCGAAACTACGGGTGAGTTACTGAATAAATTACATACTACGTAAGTGCGTATGTAGACGAGTAGTTCCGAGAAGCTTGACCTATAAAAGTAAAAAATGCACAAAGTACGCTTATGTGAGACTTAGAGGCTAATGAATAATAAAGCCGTTGACTGATTTAATGTCATGCAATTCGTTAAATACTTATTAGCTTCCAAAATGCACTAGTTCAGAAGCGGTGGCTACAGAAATTGCAAACATAGGCCTACGACATACTTTCCGCGAATCGCTACAGCGACAGTATCCAAACTTTCAATCGCTTTGAAAAACTAGCACGCTGCCGCGAGAATTGCATGGAAACCTGAAAAAAATCATTTGAAAGACTCTATGCCCACCATATACAATACCGCTCGTAGGATTTGGTCAGAAGGCGTGCAAGGTCGGGTTTTAGCGTCTTTTTCGTCTTTTCCTTATAACTCACTTCAAAATCATGCCTGAGCGAAACTATGGTGATATTCGTGATCCTGGTGTTGAGGGCTACCAAATGGTATAGCCCTTGTTGGGGTTTCGTTTTGAACTAGCAAAGTTTGACGGGCAGGGATACTGTATATTACCATTTGATGGAGGAGGGGGGCTCGGCGTCTTGTGTCTGCGTCCTCGCGGCTCCCATCACACCGTCTGCAACGCACTAGTCGTCTGTGACCTCGCCGACTCGCGTGCTGCCTCTCCGCGTCGAGATTTTCGGCGGTTCCCCCACCATCATTCCATTTGGTGTGAACCGTTGGGAAATCTCGAGGGTAAGCTGGCAGGGATGGTGACGCGCGGGAAGGAACAGTTCGACGTTCCCCTCACAAAATTATCAGCTGTGACTGTGGTAACAATACGATACATAGCATTGTGCAAAATTGGTCAAGTTCCCACGCAAATCCTTCAGCATCACCCACCCCTATTCTCCAAAAATGTGAGGAGAAGACTCGTTTTCTGCTGAAACTGATGTTATATTTTGACTGTTTAATCATCTGATGTTCCATCTATTTAGGCTTCGATAATCAGAATTATTTCTTGTAAGTTTATAACAGTTTTATGTCGCTTGAGCATTTTTGCTTTTACTTGGAGATTCTGTGCTTAATTATAGATTTTTATTGAGGAAAACCTCATTTAAATTTTCTTCGGATTCATTCTCTCGAACTGGTCCTCTATGAGACCATGAATGCGCTTTTGAGTTTAAATATTCTCACAAGGCGAAAAGCAGCTGACTGCAGTTGTTTTACTTGCTGTACTCATCTTTTTTCTGCATTATAAAGCAGTAGAAGGAAAAATACCTAAGCGACATCGAATTGTTATAAATCCATATAAACTACAATACCGCCGCTATACAAGAGAAAAAATGGGTAAAGTGGGCAACCAAAGCGTCTTTCGACCACAACACGCCTAAAAGTGCTCCGTTTTCAATTTCGAAAGAACCAAAATGTTCACCGTGTCACAATTTATCTAACTATGTGAGACAAAATTGGAATTCACTAATGAAAACGCTTTTTTAAAAGATGGAGTTAGCTATGGATTTGATAATGTTATCACAAGATAACGAGCGCATTCAGGCAAAGACAACCGTACGCGATCTCTAGCATGGTCAAAATGGAAATGTATTCCGCCTTGAAAAATAAGGTTGCTCTCAAATATCGCAAAATATTTTCACGCGATCGACAAGGCCACGACATGCTCTACATTTCAGCGTTTTTGAATTTGAAAACGGAGCACTTTGAGGCGAGTCGTGGACGAAAGACGCTTCAGTTGCCCACTTTGCCCATTTTTTCCCTTGGATAGCGGCGGTATTGTAATTCAAATGCTAAATACCACAATAAATGACAACATCGAGATATTTGGCAGTCAAAATATGAAAGAGAAAATAAAGATGACCAATCCACCTCGCATGCTTCAAGGGTACAGCATCGATGACTATAAGATGATGCTTTTTTTCAGAGAAATTTCACCATCTGCTAGGAAATGATAGGTGATCCATGGCGTGAGTCAGCGTAGAGCCGCAGGTTTCAGCATTGTGCATGATCATTGAGTCTCAAAAAGAGATCTATTATTCCCTGCTGAAACAGCGAGTATGTGAGTTTATCCCGCTTTCTACACTGCGGAAGGCAGTGGCCACGATGGATAATGGCTGTGTCCGTGGTGGGTTCTTAGCGATTCTGGAGACATCATTGTGATCAGCCCGGAATCCTCACAAAACTATGCAAGAAAACCGGAAAACGATTTTGAGGTTGGGCTGCGCCTTCAAGGTATCGTAAAATGTGTCTATTGTTTACATTTATCTAGCCCAATATGTATTCAACCCTATAAGGACAATATGTAGATTTAAAGACGTGGAAGCCGAAGAGATGTGGGTAATTTTACAGCTCCTCCTCAAAGTTTCTAGCTCGCATGATACAGTTACTGCACGACTGACTCTCTGCAGGGTTTCTCAGTAATTGTGAACTCAGTTTAGTATTTTTCGCGAGAATCGCGTTTCTGAGCGACGTATCCTCCATACTGTAGTTATCAATAGTTATCAACGCTGTACAGAGGCCTTTGTACTCCTCACACACACTAAATATCGCAAGTCACCTAGCTTGAATAGTGTATGGGTGTGGCACTGCATTGTGTTGTGAGAAAGAGCGCTCCAATGCGAAGCCGCGACGCGAGCGCGCGCGCCTCCGACGAAGGCGAGGTATGTTTACGTAACATACGTCGATTAGTGCCGGGCGAATTGGGTAGTGAACGCACCCACGCCGATTGAGTTGCTGGTTGAGGGACCGGCGAAAATCAGCGCTGCTGACCATGGTGGGAGAGAAAGCATGAATAGGGGAGTGTGCGAGGCCGAACGTGTGCAGGGGAAAGGCAGCACGCGAGTCGGCGAGGCCACAGACGGCCAGCGCGTTGCAGACGGTGTGGTGGGAGCCACGAGGACGCAGACACAGGACGCCGAGCCTCCCTCTTCCATCAAATGGTAATATACAGTATACCCTGCCTGTCAAACTTCGTTAGTTCAAAACGAAACCACAACAAGGGCTATACCATTTGGTAGCCCTTGACACCAGGATCACGAATATCACCATAGTTTCGCTCAGGCATGATTTTGAAGTGAGTTATAAGGAAAAGACGAAAAAGACGCTAAAACCCGACCTTGCGCGCCTTCTGACCAAATCCTACGAGCGGTATTGTATTTCGGGGCTATCCGAATGTCTCGAATCGTTCTTGATCTGAAATTTACTTCAGCGTTCTCATAATTTGGAGAAAAACCCAAAACACCTTCAACGGAACTACAATACCGGCCATAACTTCTGTCCCAAAGCGCGCCGGCGACGCGAAATCGCGTCGAAAACGTACGTAGTGGACTTTTTGAGAACCTGAAAAAACCATCCGATTCCACTCAATTAGGAAGGAGATTCCGACTATATGTTCAGACTTGAGAACAACTCAAGTCTTCACCTAGTTATGGCCTCTCTTCCCTGAAAAGAGTCAAAATCTTTGTGAGTGGTTACTTTTTATTTCTGTAAACACTAATAACTTCCTCTCGTCGTCCTGATTCCAAAAATCTCTCCAAGTTCAGAAAAATGTTACTCCTTGACATAGTTATGGCATATTTCGCCCACCCAAAGAGTAGGAATGCTCTATCAATAGCGAAACCTGATCGTGAGCATCACCAGTATATTTTTATCGTAACTCTGACTTCAGAGCTGTCTGTGTACCTGGATAAGTGTGAGATTTGACTCTTCATCTTTCTTAGTTTTGTCGCTCCAGCCGCGAAGCGGCTGAAGAGGTTTGGTTTTGTATGAACTAGGTTTTGGCGATGGTCTCCCTTCAATTTCTCGGCGAGACGGAACGTTGGTCGACTCAGAAAAGAAAGCAGTTATCTGAACAGGTGGTCCGTATTGAATCAGCATCAAGAGACAATTGGAGCAGGAGTTAGCGTCATGGGTGGTTTGTCCTTGGTTTACTAAATCCTATTCTAAAACTAAACCATCGGTGAGTGATTCTGCGGATGCAGACCACCCAGCCAGCGCGCGCGGTCGCGGCGCGCACAGCATTTATTCGTTTCCCTGCGAAGAGTGTGGCTCATCGTTGAGCAATCTTCCGGGACTGCATACAAGGAAGTAACATTTTTCTAAACTTGAAAAGATTTTTGGAATCAGGACGGCCAGAGGAAGCGACTAGTGTTTTCAGATTCAAAAGGTAACCACTCACAAAGATTTTGGCTCCTTTTAGGGAAAGTAGGCCATAACTAGGTGAAGAATCTAGTTTTTCTCAAGTCTAAACATATAATCGGATTCTCCTCATCGAGAGGAATCGAATGATTTTTTTCAGGTTCTCCAAAAGTCCAATCCGAACGAAAACGGCGTTTTCGACGCGATTGCGCGACGCCGACGCGCTTTGGGACAGATGTTTTGGCCGGTATTGTATTTCTAATCGAAGTCACCATTACGAATGATATATTTTTTTCTAGAACCATTTTTGGACGTATAGTCTTAATATGCCCTTCGCATCTGCTTCGAATCACTCTGAAAGGAGTAATGAGCATTCTTCAAGCGCTGCGAAATTTTTCAAGCATCGGGCATTGTTCTGGAGTGAATTCGGAGTCTGCTCGAAGCTTGCATGTAGAGGTAATCTCAAGTGCCGGAAACGAATCTGGGGTCCGATCGTGCATGTTCTGAGGTTTACTGTAGGTTACGGTAGGCATAATGCCTTTTAGCTGGCATTACTTACCTAAAATTTTGAAAATCGAAGAATGGACTTCAGATTCATTTCCAGTGTCCCAAATAACAACCACAGTAAAATTTTGAGTCAAATCTGAGACTTTGACCGAGCCACCTATACCCACCGTAACCTACCGTCATTTACAGAAAATCGATTAACGGGTTTCAGATTCGTGTAAGGCAGCCGATGTACAAGTTTTGATGCGATTTGATCGTAGCATTCTCGAAATCGTCAGAAGTCGCGTTTTTCCAGCGAAATTTCCCCCATTTTCAAGCTTCGCACCAAAACAGATGGAATTTCTCAAATTTTGACAAATAGGCCCCCTAAGAACTTCACAGAAAACTTCTATCTCTCAGAGCGGTATCAATAATTGCTCATTTGAATTCTGAGTGAGCAGTACCGCTCCTCCCGCTCTGCCATGGCGGTGCCGCTGGAGCATTCATACTTTACTGGAGGGAGGCAAGAAATTTCATTCATACCCACCTCTTCGTCCGCGAGGGCCGCTCTGGCAGAGCGGAAGGTTAGGAGTATGAATAGGCCCTAATGTGTGCAACCCTCCCTTGTGAGTTGTATGTGTTTCTATCACAAAATCTCTGGGGCTATTATGAAGAGCTTTCGATTCCGAATCTCACCAACAGCGGTGTGGTGGTCCATGGTGAATCATAAGGTGCGCCCGAATTAGGCTGTCCGCCCATGCGGCCGCCGTGCGTGTTGAGTTGTCGTCGCGGAGGCGTTTTTCGGGTGAGTCCTCACATGTCTGCGAACACCTGACTGGATATTATTCACTATTCGTCCGATATTCCTGCTAATCGATATACAATTCTGAGGAAAACCTCCACGAGGGCAGCTCGACGCGCACGCCGGCTGCGTGGGCGGACAGTCTCATTCGGGTGAACTTTAACTGGTGATCAGGATGTTGCAACAAGCTTGCTGACCACCGCATGCTTCTGTTGATAGTCGCAATCGAGAGCTCCTTAGAAACGCCCCATCAGTTGTCGTTTTTTTAAGGCAAGTACGCTTCCGTGTTATTTGTCGTGCTACTGGCGGCCGATCGTTACCTGGCTATGTGCAAGTCGGACATCTGTGCCCGATTTAGGTACTTTTTATACATTCATAACACCTTGATGTGACAGTTGAGAGCTTTATTGACTGAATCTTTTCAACGTTCAGGAATTATCGTGTCGCGATGATTCTGAGCACGTTTGCGTGGGTTACGGCGATTGCATGCAGTTTACCGCTCTACTTGTATGCAAAAGAGGTAAGAATAACTACTGAAGGTCAAGATCTGAATTTTAATATTTTATTTCAAATTATCCTTGATCCTCTTCTGTCTATCCGGTGGCCTGCCAATCAGGGTTGGGTGGATAATGATTGTGAAAAATCGGCAAACGGTAAGGCCGGCATCATACTTCAAGCGACAAACGACGCGGCGCAATGTTTACCATCAATATCGACCAAAAATCGAGATGCTCCATATGCACTGTCGCTGCCATTCGTCGTCGGGAGTGTGATCGAGGCCTAATCGGCAGAATTCGTCCAAAAACGGCAATCGGTGTCTAGGATTAGATAAAGGGTTATGACGGGAAAAATAGTTGTTATGAGTTCCTCTGTGCTCGTCCTTCAGGCGTCCTTTAGTAGGGGTATGCCTTTTCTCGAATCACAGGTGGTATTTTTCTTGCTCATATCAAGTGTTACAACATCGCACGTCTTTGTTTGTTCTTGTCAGAAAGTTTTCAGAAAAAAATGTGCAGGAAAGACAGAACACGTGTGGGACTTATCGCTGTATGCAGATGCAGAATCATGCAGAATTGCCTCATGGATGGTTCCTAATCTATTGAAACGGAAACCGTGCAAGGATGGTAAACTTTATGGGCTCTCCGTAGGCCATCATCTTCCTGTGGGGGTTAAGGAAGGATTAGTTTTTTTATAGATGTACTCATAGACATCACTTACGTGAACAGCTAGTTAAAGGAGGAACTGCTTGGGCTGTCAGCTGGTATCAGTCAGGAGAATGGGCTGGTGAAGGGTTAACCTCTTGGTTCAGACCAGTGATATAACCCAGGAGAATAGCTACATGAGTTTGTGGGTGGTCTCCATGGTATCAACTTCCAGAACATGTTTGGAAGGAGAAGATTTCATGGGTGTCGCATCTAATGTAAAATACGAAAACGCGTTGGAGGAAAATTGAAACTCACGAGGGACCTACTATAGCAACTGCAAGAAGGGTTTGTAAAGAACTGAACTCCATGAAGGGTTCCTGGGCTATCATCTACGGGATCATATGGCAGAAGAAGACCAAACTTCATGGGTGGAACGTGGAATATCACCTACGGTGCAACCGAAAAAAGGACTGAATTTTTTGGTTGGTTCTTTAGGTGTCAGCTGCGTAATATGTAAGGTTAGGTGAAACCTTCATGGACGGCTCATGAGATGTTAGGTTTGGAAGCGAGTCGAAGATTATTAAACTTCATGGATGGTCATGAATATATAACTCACAAGAGGGGGTTGCTGGTGAGGAGCCTGGATGTCAACTACGACAGCGAGATGAAGAACACTCAACTCTGTGTGTGATGCATGGGATATTAACTTTGGGAGCGGGTTGTAGGGGAATTAGCATCATGGGTGGGCTAAAGATCTTCATCTCTCGTCAGTGATACCCTGGGACACCTAGTAAGCTTACTCCTCTACCGACTGTTTACGAAGATGATTTCTGGAACAGTACGAGAACGAGTTTATGAAAAGTAAGCTTCGTGGCTGGTCTCTGTGTAGGATTTCAAATTTGAAAGCGAGTAGAAGAACAGTAAACTCTATGGGTATTTTCCCTGAGGAACCAACCTTACAATCACATCAGTGAAGCCTGAGATATCAACTTTGGTGGAGCGAGTTGGAGGGACAAAACCTAAACCTTGAATGGCAGCTAGCAAATATTGAACTCAATAGGTGGTCCCTTGTATACTTGCTCACTGACTACGGGCCGGGGCCGGAGAGAATTTAATTTCATTGATGAAAACAAGGGTATCAATTTTGGGTTGGCAAAGGGTAGACTTTATGGGTGATCCGAGAATATCATTGACGAGAAGGGGTTAGAGAGGACTAAACCACATGGGTTGTGCATGCAATACAAACTGCGGGAGCGGGTTCGAGGACAGTTCACCTTATTGTGTACGGCTGCGGTACCAGCTGCAGGAATTTGTTGGAGAGAATTGAGTTTCATAGGTGGCCCTAAGGGTATCAACTTTGGAACTTGATAGGTAAAGGTTAACTCGATGGTTGGTCCCTGGATATCAGCTGCGGGAAAGGTTGGTCAGAGAGGGGTGAACCACATGGGCGGTGCATGGAATAAAAAGTACGAGCGCGGGTTAGAGGAGAGTTAACTTTATTGTTATTCTAAGAGTATCAACTGCAAAAACGTGTCATAGAGAAGTGAACCTTATTGATGGTCCTATGGACATGAACCACGAGAGAGAGTTGGTAAGAAGTAAGCTTCATGGTTGGTCCCTGAATATCTACTATGAGTTAAGGTTTCGTATGGGTAATCTCCACTGGTGGGCCTTTATATATCAGTTACAAGTTCGTGTTAGAGGAAGCTAATTCTCAAGAGTAATGCCTAAGGTCCCACACTTAAAAACGAGCTGTTAAGAACTAAACTTCTTCCACCTGGTTGCTAAAAAGAGACGTAAACACGCTCGCCATACTTGTTGGTAAGCCCGGATCATACTTCCCATGACGCGCCATAGCGACAGTGTATACCAGGCATTTCGACTTTCGGTCGATACTTTTCTTCGACATTGCGTCGCGCCACTCGTCGCCAGAACTATGATCCGGCCGAAGACTTGAAAAATTCTAGCTCAAATGGAGTTAAGCTCCTTTCGAATGATAGTGTCCGCCTACGCGATCGGCGTACGTGTCGAGCAGCCGTCGAAAAGGCATTTTTCGGACTTTCAAAGGAAGCAGACACAATCAAAAAAGGACTCGAACGGTAACGTCGGACAGGGAACGAAATTCTCACGCTGTAAATAGCGTGTTCGACCGCGTTGGTTGCGGACACTACAACTCATTTTACGACTACGCGAAATATAAGCGTTAACGCATATTATATTTTCCTTGTTTATGGGATGGATTTTTTCTTTTATACAGGATGGATGACATACGTTACGGAGAACTGGTTAGTTTATACACTCACTGAAACTTCGCACCTACTCTAGGTCTCTCACTATCCACAATTAAGAGAGTTTGAGGTCCTAGGAGGTGAATCTTCCACACAAAATTGGACCTTGGGTTCAAGTCTAATCCTAAGTATCAAATCCTGGAGAAAAAAAATTCCTGTCCCTTTTTGTAGGATGACACAGGCGAGGCTCTCTCTTTTTACCGAGTGTTTTTGACGGCAATTTATACCCTGAAAGTATGTTATTCACAATTTGATGCTAATTCAGTTGTTGCATATGGAGCTTATTAGAGCTCCAACATGTGAAACAACATGTTTTTAACACACTGCAAACGGTCACCAAAGAAATCGTGTCATTTGAGTAAGACGCGAATAGAAGCTATATTAATCATCTGCAACATGTAATTCCTAAAAAATTATGATTACATTTCTTTGAACTGCCCAAAGACATCGAATGTCAACTTTAAGGGAATCAAACTAGTTAACGTAATATCCTCCAGCTTCAATGGGCATAAAACTTTTTTTTCTTCGTGTTACATGAGACAAAAAGTCCAACTTCTCTTATCGGATAGTGCATATTTTTGCGTAGTCGTAAAATGACGTGTAGTGTACGCAACCACCGCGGTTGAACACGCTATTTTACGGCGTGAGAATTTCGTTCCCTGTCCGACGTTAGCGTTCCAGTCAAAAACGGTATTGATTTCCTGATACAAATCGAAGGCTCAAAATCGATAGTATGCGGAACTAACGAAAAAGCCGACGAAAACTGTTGCTAAGGCCCTAGTTATACACCAGCGATTCGCCGCCGCTGGCTTCCGCGGCATGTCTGCTATTGGTCAATTTCGAAATCTGACCAACCGCAGACGACCCGCAAAAACCAACGACACCGAATCGCCGATGTATAACTAGGGCCTAATAAAGGAAAAAGGGTTGTTTTTCTTATCGTGTAAAAGTGGACGAGTTTTACAGTGCGCTGTTGAGACAGCTAATATTAGCTACAAAACGGTTGAGGTAGCTAAGCCAATAGACTTTTACAGCTTGTACTAGAACGCTTACCTCGTCGGAAGCAACAAAGTCCAGCCAAAGCTGCCGCATTCGAACGATCAATCTGGACGAGTTTGTGTTTGGGGGCGGGGTTGACGCAGCCGTGGTTGTCCCCTTGCCCCTCGGTCCCCCTGCCCATCGGTGGAGTGTTTGAGGAGCTACATTCGTTCAAAATTTGCTTTTACGAGGACCGCTCGACACGCACGCCGGCCGCGCGGGCGGACAGTTCTACTCGAACAGACTTCAATGTTCATGCACCCATGCTTAGAATGCAATTCATACGAATTCTCGAACAAGATTCATACATGATCGTAACAAGTTTTGGTTTTCGGTTTTTTTTTATGGGACGCGACCATTTGTTTATAAACCACTCCTGCTGTCTGCTCAATTTGAGCGTGGAGAATCGCTTACCCACTGGATCATTGCATATGATAATATATGTGGTATTTAGGCAGTAAACAACGAGATGTCGACGTTCATGACAAATAAAATGCATCATGGGGGGGTACCTTGAACGCTGCTATCAACAATATTATTATGAAAAAACCTTGATGTGCAAATTATTTCTATTTAAGTTGTTTAAGGCCACATTTGGTGTTCGACAGAAAAACTCCACCGATGGCGAGTATAAGAACAAAACTTTCTGCCTCGTTCATTGGCCAAGCACTCCTGCTGCTCAATGGTTAGTTTCACTATTGATTGAGTTCGGATTGATCTGCCAATTTGGGTCTACGCTTGTTCTAATATTCCTGAGAATAGGAACCGCGAAAGGGTGCAGCGCGTACGCGTTGCGGCGATCAATATCCGGGCACCAGCTATGTAGCCTGTACTTTGGCGTGGCTTAACTTTTATATTTCCGGCATGAGATTTGAGATTCGTTGCCCGAATTTTTCGGAATCTACTTTTTAAGAAATGAGAACTCCTAATCGTGAAATTGATATGAGTTTTTTTACCAAATTTATGGAAGCGAAAATTCTTGTAAAAGGCAATTAGAAACACAAAAATCTTTATTTGTTTTCTCACTGGGTTGTAGCCGTCAAAATTGGAAACAAAGGACTGTTACTGGTACCAGCGTCAAGTATCGATCGCCGCAGCGAGCCCGCACCGCTTAACGCTGCCGAACGGCCTCACTCTGCGAGCTTTATTTGAGGAATATTTCATTGATTTACGCAAGTAGTGACATGAAATCTGACAGAGTTTAGAACTCGTCTGACTTTTCAGGTACATAACCACATGCTCTGTGCTTATATTTATCTTACCAGTACTAGTTATTTTTTACTGCTACTATCAGGTATTCTGTAAGCTACGGGAAGCAGCAAAGGTCTGTCTTCAAAAAGTTTGGACTGCGCGAATTTCTCGACTTCTTGTTGAAGTCCGACTTTTCATCATGGGGCCGAACAGAGTTCCGCCGCTGAAAGGCGCGGCAGCATGTAATGGAGAAGTATCGATCCCGCGGCACCGCGCGATCGATATGGCTGCACAGCATGCGGCCACGCCTTTGCGCGGTGAAACTCTATTCGGCCCCTACGAGGGCTGGAACTACCCTAGAGAACCAGCCAGCGAGGCGACGCCTGCGTCTATTGCGGCGTCACGCAATCCTTTTGGCGTCGCCTGTTCGGTTCGGCGTAGCGATCCTGATATCGCAGTGTGATGGCGATGACAATGCGCCACGTTGCCCGCCCGGCGCCTACGATGTCGCGTTAAGGAGTCCGCAGAATTGCAGCGACCGGCTAGTGGTCTTCGAGCGTCGGCGACAAAGATGTTTTCAAACATTATCGTCGCGGCGTCGATCGCCGCTCTCTGGTAGTGACGCAGGGATATCGCGGCGACGAAAGACTCTGCAGTCACCCTCGTCGATTTTCAGTCCGCATTGGTCGGCCGTCTTCGCCCAGTGTAATTGATATTGCATCCCAGCGTTGATAGTCGCCGCGGTTGAACTCTGCAGACCCCTTTAGGCAGTGAACGACGCTTATATGTATAGCGGCATCGTGGCAGGTTCTCTGAATCAAAGCCAGCCATCGTAATGTTCAGCTACTATTTTCAACTCTTTCCAGGATTCAAAAGTATACAAGTCAATATCATTTTTTCATATTGCTTATTTTAGGGTTCACGACGTTTACAGCGGTCTACAGCTACACGGGCACCGTACCAACGAGTAACGCGAAGTGTTCAACGGGTGGTTCTTTTCCATCTTTTGTGCTGGTGAGTTCTTGAGTATATTACTACTTCGGTATTTGGTTTATTCCTTATTCTTTGGAAACACTTTGTTGGAATTACGCATTTTTTATTAGCTGAATCGCTTCCGGTCATCTGGCCGTATTAGCCGATTGAATATTCATTCGAAATTCGGATTGATATGAAAATCAATCCGACGACAAAATGGAAAATCCGAATTATTCAAAATTCGCTGGCATAGAAATTGACCGTTGTGATGAATCGATGAGGGCAAAAACGGATAATAAGTGCTCGGAGTAGCTATCGACACATCAGAAACCTGTACCCGGTTTGATCCTGGAAATCCAATCGGATATACTATAGGAACTGATGTATAAATCTCACAGGGCGCGATACATTATCCGAAAAAAATTTGGGGCCAATTCGATTCACCCGGTAGGAATTCACTACTCAGGCGATTCGCAGCCCAGAGCCACCGGACAGTTCGGCTCGTGTTTCCTCATTTTTCGGGCCACTGCTGTTGCCGTCCGGGCGAACTGGAGGAGCCCGGACAGCAACAGCTGTGGCCCGGTCAGCAACAGCAGTGGCCCGAAAATGGGGAAACACGAGCCGAACTGTCAGGCGGCTCGGGGCTCAGAATCGCCTGAGTAGTGTGAGATTTTTGTCGTCGAATACTACTTCTTGCTGATGCTCTGAAAAAAAATAGTGTATTACTTTCCTCAGATACTACCCTTTTTTCATTTTTTTCTCCAAACTCCATAAAAAAATAGTGTGGGAAAGAGTCTTTCACACCTCATCAGCAATAGTTCGTGGGAATTTCTGCCTACGTGTTCAGGTGAGACGATATCAAGTGAAAATTCAGTTTAGCCATGTAAATTTTTTTCTCACTACAAATGCGTTCGCGCTTCACGCTTAGAAAGAATTCAAATATTTCCATGTTTTTATATATTTAATGTATTTCTATGACATGGCATATAATCACGAGATACCACAAGGTTGCTGAGTTTAACACAAAACTTAGGTGTCAGGAAGGAATCGAACCCGCATTGCATCGCTCACCGGGCGAGAGTGTTACCATTACACCACCGACGCCCCGCTCTGCATTTCTTGCCTGACACCTAAGTTTTGTGTTCAACTCAGCAACGTTGTGATATCAAATATTTTCCCTGAAATACTACTGTATTTTTCAAGTTTCGCATGCTTTGGGACATACTATTTTGATTTCTTAAAATTTTCATCAGGAGGCCCATTCGAACCGCCAAATCTCGGGAATTTTTTCTTTGACTCCCGGAATTCACGATATATTCCTTCTATTTTGGAGCAAAATAAACGTGTTTACTTACCCTGCGTGTGTGGAGCGAGAGTGGAGACAGCGAGAGGGTCTGAGAGGGTGAGAAACGGCATACGCGCGCACACGCACCCGATGGGTCCGAGTAAAAACCACTCCGAAGTAGAGAGTATGTGTACACTACGGGAAAAAAGCTTTCCAAGAAGTGCGAAATGAGTTAGTTCATGTCAATCTTGTTGAGGTATGAAAAGGTGCGAAAAAATCTATTAGAAATCATTAACACAGGGGGCATTCACGCTTGATCGCTTTAACTGAGACGATGCCGGGCGAAATTTCAGTTTGTTTGAAATTTCAGGATTCTCAGGATCTCTGCTCAGGTAACTTATAAAGTCAACCCTTAGAATAATCGAAATTCCCATGTTGACAAGGTTTTCACCAGTTCTCCATGGGTGGTACACATTCAATGTTCTCCTTGTTTTTCCAAAGTGCATTGACTGTCCTTATCAGAACGAAATTTTGGTCCGCATTTGTGAACGACCGCTGTTGCAGTATATAGCGTGAAGATAGTCGTGGCTGGATATCGTGGTCCTGGCACGATTAGCTGGGGTCCTAGCACGATTTTGCTCGCACGGAGTTTGCGGTTGCAAGTGCAGAGCTCAATTTTGCTCCGACGAAGGTACTATCTCCTACTTTCGTGCATATATGTATGTACTTTCGTATTGAGTAATCTATCTTGAAATTCCTCTCTCAAATTCAGTAAAAAAACCTAAAAAAAATCCTTCAACCCTCATCAACATTAGTTCGTGTGAATTTCTACACGATGACGCAATATCCCATTTTTCGCAGGGATACATAGGTTCTTCGGATTTTTTCTTTTTTTTTACCGTGGGTGAGAAGGAAGAAATGACGAAAATGTTCGGGCATTGGGGGAACGGGGGGGGGGGGGGGGGGAGAGAATTTCGTGGTTCGGCCAGTCCATTAGCCAGTCCCCCACCCACGCCATGGAAAAGAATTATTTTGATATCCGAACATGCACCTTAAAACCGTCATAATTATGCCAAAAAATCGGTAAAGAATAATAGTTCATTTGAAAAAAAACCATTTCTAAAGCCTATTTTGATATTCTGAATTTCAACTTTCCGGACTGCGCCAAACACACAACCAGGCGCTGTTCAATATTATAGGATTTTTAACAGCTTTTTACCTGCGATTTGCGGGTTTCGAGGGAAGTTTATGCTGTCATCTTTTACTTCTTTCGAGAATTTATCTACATGTGCGAACGCACGAATGGAAAGGCAGGTGGAGACGGTAACATTACTGCTGAAATGCTGAAAGCTCTTCCTCGGTCTGGGATTCGTGAAATGACCAACACCATCCGTGCCATATGGATGAGCGTAAGGATACCCGATTCGTGGAGACATGCGATCATCGTACCTCTTCACAAGAAGCTAACCGTCACGGGTTCTAAGAACTACAGAGGAATCTCTCTACTTCGTGTCATGTACAAGGTTTTAGAACGTGTCATTCTCGAGCGACTTATCAAGCATCGTGAAAGAACGACCAGAGATGAGCAAGCCGGTTTTCGACCTGGAAGATCGACCATCGACCAAGTGTTCGTCGTGAGAAGAGTAATTGAATCGTGGCAGCGGTATTCGAAGCCATTACAGCTTGCTTTTTTTGACTTTGAAGCCGCGTTCGACTCTCCTCATCGTGATCGATTGCTCAATGCTCTGCGAGCAGATGGAGTCCCGGAAAAGTATGTTCGGTTAATCGAGGACATGAACAAAGGAACAACAGCAGCAGTTCGTACATCTGTCAGATTTACGTCAGCTTTCGAGGTGAAAACAGGAGTCAGGCAAGGAGCCGTTGCTGGACCTTTTCTATTCAACTTCGCCGCTGATGACATCATGCGTAGAGTTGCAGAACAGTTTCCTGCGGATGTGATCCTAACACCATCAGGACGCTCCCTTGTCGACCTGGAGTACGCCGACGACATCGTGTTATTCGCTGAAAACAATGCAAAACTGCAAAGGTTTGTGAACCTCGTTTCGAAGTGTGCCGCAGCCTATGGACTTCGTCTTCGTCCCGACAAATGCAAGCAGATGTGGGTCTCTCAGAGGCCTTCAACGGGAGTTTGTGTGGACGGACAACGTATCGAACTGGTGGACGATTTCTGTTATTTGGGCTGTTTGCTGAAGAACGATGGTAGTTATGCAGCGGATATTCGACAACGATGTGCGAAAGCTACGTCTGCATTCAATTCTCTAACCAAGTGTTTGTGGTCTACCACCATCGCGAAGGAAGTCAAGTTGCGCGTCTACCTATCCGCTATTCGCCCTATCATGATGTACGGATCGGAGACGTGGGCAGCACCGAAAACGCAGATGGAAAGGTTGGATTGCACGGAGAGGAAGCTTTTTAGGCGTTTGCTTGGATATTTCTGGCCGCGTGTATGCCATAACGAAGACCTTTACAAGGAAATCGACGCAGCACATCAACGCTTGACACGAGGGAGGTGCCAGCATCTCCTAACGCCATCTCAAGCAGCAATGGAAAGTCGACTTCGACTGCTCGGGCATATACTAAGAAGAACGCCGGATCGTCTCGTACAACACGCTTTAGGAATGCTTCCAAATCCTGTCTGGAAACGGCCACCTGGGCGTAGGCGAAAGTTCTGGACGGATGTGGTTAAAGAGGATTTGAAGTCACACGGCATCGAAGGACAGTTCAGGCGCGATGTTTCGTTTCACAGGGAATGGAATAGTGACAGCTGGATGGAATGTGTTCAAACTGTGGCTGAAGACCGTGAAAAGTGGACACGGCTGACTACTAGGACGGCACACCTCGGTGAAGATGCGGAATGACCGCGTCAGGCAAAAGCCAACCCATTAAGTCACGTAAGTCATGCGAACACACTGAAAACTAGGATTCGGTCATTTATCGTGAATACCGCTTTCAAGAAACTTTTTGTTTTCAAGAAGATACTTCTGGGTAACAAACCTAAAAGATCTGGAACCAGATGAGCTCACAATCATCTTTTTCTAAACCCCACAAGAAGAGTAGTGTGAATGGGATATTTCAGATCTCATTAAGATGAGTTCGTGGGGATTTCTGCCTACGCGCTCGGGGTGAAGCGATCTCGTGGGAAGTTTCAATTAGGTTCGAAAAAATTCCATGGAAATTTTCTCAATTACTGGTATGATGACCTACTTCATGTTTTTTTTCGAAACTCAGGTGAAGTTTTTTTTGCATTCTCGTAGTCTTTTCCTATATTTTTGATTTTATTGTATGTTCTCCACATTTTGAATGTTTCTTAAAGTTTCTCTACTGAATTTCCTGATGTTTCACCATGTTGATCAATCTCTCATCTAAGCGTGTAGGTCTGATTTAGTTTCAAGGGTTTTTTAGATGATATCAGTGATTCGTTAGGAATTGTGGTGAATGCTCGAAGGCAGTTTCCAGTATGAAAGCCGAGTCTCATCTTTTGGCAGAAATAGGCAATTGAGGGGCTTGCCAAACCCATAAAGTTGAAAAAAGGTAAGAAAAATGGGCTCGGACTGGTCCATCAAGGCCCCGAATTGGGGACACCGTCCACTCGCCACACCCTCAATTCAATAGATTTGGTGCAATTAGGGGCACGGCAAGTGGACGGTTCTTCAACTTTGAGACGATATGGGTCCACTTCGGACACCTTTTTTAACCTTATGATTTCGATTGGCGTTTTACCTGCCTATTTCTGCCAAAAAAAACCCGGCTCTCTTTGTGGACACTGCCTTCGAAAATTTGCAAGTATCTTTTTTTTCTGTTCGTGTCTACATACGTGTAGCCTAGCTCCCTCATTTTGAGCCGGTCGGATTAGAGCTTATCGGGACTATCATGTCGGAATCTCCTTATCTTTGTTATGTTTTGCCATGACTGACCGCTTGGCTGCTCACTCCGCCCGGACTCATTCGAGCAAGCTAGGCTCTATGCTATTTTCACTCACCTCTCAGAGATTTTTTTCCGTTTTCTGGTTTGTAGAGATTTTTCTGAACTTTTTAGATGAATCCACAAATCTCAAAGGTTTGTAAGTCTCTACACAGATGCTCTAGAACTGTGGCTTCACACGAATAGTGGAAAATGATATTTTTTGGAATATTTTCAGATTTTTTATGTATTAAAATTTTGAATGGTATTAGAGGCATTTTCTCCTGAAAGTTTTTCCGCCTGAAGAATTTAGAAAACTTCCCTGGAGTTTCCAGTTTTTCTACAAGCTCTTAGAACCTGTTCAGGTGTTTAGAGATTTTTTTCTTGTTAACTGAAAGGCCTATCAGGTTTCTTCAGACTTTTCAAACTTTTTTACCGATTACCTCGCTTTGGTATTTGTTTTTTTTTTGGGTTTGTCTCCTTCTAAGTCTATGGAAGCTAATCAGAGGTTCTACAGTGTTTCCGAGACTTGCGTTCAGTTTTGTACATAGTTTTTCGAAATCAACATACTCTCCATTTCGGAGTGAAATTTGCTTGGGTCCACCGCGCGCGCGTGCACGCGTATTTTGTTTCTGCAATCCCCCCCCACATTCTCTCGTTGTCTATCTCCACTCTCCGCACACACACGCGACGAAACAGAGAAATTTCTGCTTTGGTATAGACTGAGCATCCCTAAAGTTGTCGTTATCCTGCACGAAGGTGGATTTTAGACGCGTTTTCAAATCAAAACGAGTCGTTTTGTGCGCTCTAATTGCAAACGAGTCAGATCTTACTGTTCAAACCTACGCCAAAATGCGTAACAACTAAAAGCACTTCCGTATGCAATACATAATTCATGCTGGCCTTCGAGGCTTAACCTTTGAGGACGATTTTTTTCTGTTAAAGCTTTTTCGACGTCTTCTCGCCTAAATTAATCATGACCTGAGGCTCGTATGCACTTTTTCTCTAAATCCTTCCTCGTATTCATTTTCCATTTCTGTCTATATTTAGCTCCTACCACAATTTTTACCCTATCGTTTGCCTACGCTCGCAAATGATGATTAAAGGCATCGTTGCGCTGGAAATCAATTTTCATTTCTCAGGCTCAATTTCATGATTGAGCCCGGTAGACCACACTGGTAAACTTTGGCGCTAGAAAAGTTTTGGGCAATGATGTTGGAAGGCGTCAAAGATGAAGACCCGCCACCAATTCTCACCAGTCATCTAGCACTTTTTCCTAGAATGTTGGTGCGACCGTAAGACAACATGAAAAATAGTTACGGCACGAACTCCACATGCAGACAAACTCCGAAAATGACAGTGACGAGGCCTCCAAAAGCAGAAAATTTCAAAAAGGATTTTGACGCGAATTTCAAATTCGTATTTACAATGTGTTCCAAATGACTTTTTTTCACAAATGAAGGTTTTTCATGGGCCCCTTCGACATTTTCGGAAACCGTATATTATTTTTCGATGTTTTTGTGTAGCTTGGCTTCTAGAGAGGCTAAGCTACACAAAAACATCAAAAAATAATATACGGTTTTCTGCGCGTACGATGTCTTCAAAGAGTATCATTTGTTTCATAATCTCCAGAAGTTTAGGAAATGGCCATGGTTAGTAGGCATTCCACCAGCGAGAAAATTCGCCTTAAATTGAGTTTTAGATGGCTCAATTCACAAAATTGATACATCGGTTGGATGACCACAATTTGTCAAATCAGAAATTGTTCCGCATTTATCCGCTTTTCACACGTTTTCCCTGATTGGTGAATCGGCTTTTATCATTTTACGCTCCGTGAAACCAGATACAGTTGACCGCAATGTTAAAAGGACATGGTGCGGTTGCGGACTCGCACTAAATTACGGTAGAATCTGGCACTTTGGCAGATTTCGTCATCGATCGGCGCCAAACGTCGTCTTTCTGCTTACGAGAATATCAGCTGTGGCGCCGATCGATGACGAAATCTGGCAAAGTGCCAGATTCTACCGTAGTTTAAGTGCGAGTCCGCAACCGCACCATGTCCTTGTAACATTGCGGTCAACTGTAAATTCATACCGAACTACGAATACTTCAAATTTCGCTTTTTTATCATATTGCGGATAGAACTTTTGGTTTAGGCCTCGTAGTTTCATATCGGAGCGTGTGACAGATAAAGGGACTCATTGGCATCCGGCAGACAGAAGCCGTCGTTATCCACATGGCGATGCAGACTACTCGAAGCTCCTACAGACAGCACCGGCTGCGCATTAGTGTGTTGTCCATTTGCCAGTTGTAGTCTAGTGAATAGGCTAGACGCGATCATTCGCGGCAATCCATGCGGCGTTCGCGACAGCACAGGTGAACGGGATTTTGATCGCTCATGGCGGTCTATCCCCGCGAGGCTGTCCATTCACTAGACTAGCTTTCCCGATGAGTCCATTGATTTTCATTTTTCCCGTTTTTTTTTCGCTGAAACGTAGATTTTCTGTTCCTCTAGGAAGAGTTAGGATGGAAGTACGACTAAAAACGGCCAGGAAGTGGGTAAAAATCTCTTGGATCAGCAGACCCATTGGATCACCCCGCCCACATCGGATGGCAGTTGTCCTGCGCTTGGTTCACCAGCGCAACGATTGCCGATTTTTTGAATATTCTTTATCGCGAAGGATTCTAACATCTGAGCATGTGCGTTGAATCACCGTATTCTCAAAGAGCTTCAGTACACGAAACAGAGAACCGTGTCACTTACCTAAAAATGTTGGAACGCAAAACCTTTTCTTACGTTTGAATTTTTTTCAAATTATTTTTTTTTGCATTGCGCAAAACACACCAAACATGCGTATTTGAATAATTTAGAGGTTTTATAACATTGTCCTGCTAAATCTGAAACTTTGGTGACGAAGTTTTTCCATTGCCCTCTACTTCGTGAACTTGCCTTCTCAAAAAGCACCGTAAACTGAAATAATTTTTTTATTGTGAACACTGTCTTTTGACTGTTAAAGTATGTATGCGCTAGAATGCAGAACACACAAAAGTACTCCCGTAAGCCATACATAATTAATGCTGACTTCCAAGGCTTAACTTAAAAGGACAATTTTTCTTTGAGGAATTTTAGATGTGTTCCCCAAATTAATTAATCATTAGTTGGGTTTTGTTCTTTTGTTCTTTTCTCCCGAAACCTTCCTCGTTTTCTTGTTATCTATTCCCGACTATACTGCGCACTTCAAAGAAGGAACATATATCCTTCATTTCGAGGAAGAATTTACCTTGCTTCTTCGCGTGCGTGTGCGGAGCGAGGGGAGAGACAGCGAGAAAGCGTGGGGAGAAGGAGAAGCAGCATACGCGCGCACACGCACGCGATCGACGAAAATGAATCCCGCTCTGAAATAGAGGATTTTAGTGAGAAATATAAAATTTTGAGAAAATACAGTGGGTTACGCTGGGTATACCGCAGTGGGTCAGTGTTTCAGTCTACGCTTCAAATTCGCCCAAGTGTGTCATTGGAAGTGCTGAAATCTGTTGGAGGGTTCTTTACGTAGTAGTAGAATTCATGGTAGTCCATGATTTAGGGCCAATATTCAGTTTGATTCAAGGGCTGTTTCCGGAACGAGTTTCTTATCGATTTGGAAATTAAATTTCTCATGTTGTAAGCTGGATCATGAATGAGCTTTCCGAAGCTCTGGTCTGATTTTGCGCTTTGTAATCAAACGAATGTTATGATCCCCGTTTGTGAAAATCCCATGTATCCCCTTCCAAAATTCAAAATTTCATATCTTGCGGGTCCCATACGTGCAGTGGAGCACGGATGTTGAATAGAGTTTTTATCGGCTTCTTATCCTTTTTCCCAAACGATTAACTGACCTTCATCCGGTCATTATCCGTTTTCCGGTCGGACTACTTAATCTTCGATTTTCAACTTCACGAATTTCGAATATTTTGCATTTTACATTCACTATGTTGGATTGGGCATGGAAACGAGTCGATCTTCTCAATATCTAGTTTTAGCGGATTGCCGATGAATATCCATCAAGATAACCTGACCTGGTATTTGAAAAAGATTCGCTCAGATGGAAGCCAATGGGTAACAATGTTGGGCAGGTCTTTGGAGTAAGGGGTCTTTACACTCCGGTTGCCGAGCGGATCCTGTGATATCGATCTTGCCGCGCTGCGTGATCACAATTAGGAGTCGTTTATACTCGAATGCACTGTGCCCGCCACCGAGCGGCGCGGCACAGTGCATTCCTGTAAGATTGATCACGCCGCGCGTCACGATCGATAAGGGGTCGTTTATACTTCCGCCGCGGAGCGGCGCGGCGAAAAGTGAGGCGGCGCGGCGAGCCGCGCCGCGTGAAAATCGCGTCACTATTATGTATAATCGAGCTGCGACGAACTGACGCGGCGAAGTCGCAGAATTACGCTAAACAATGCCTGGAGTAGCTCTGAGATAGCACAAGGTCGATTGTAATGAGTTACAATCGGCCTTGTGTTATGTCAGAGCTAGTTCAGGCTGTGTTTAACGTCATTCTGCGACTTCGCCGCGTAGATTCGACGCAGCCCGATTATACATCCTGGTGACGCGATTTTTCAAGCGGCGCGGCGCGCCGCTCCGCGGCGGAAGTATAAAGGACCCCTAAGGCGTCGTTCATATATACTACTTCCACCGCCGCGCCGCTCGGCGGTGGAAGTAGTATATATGAACGACGCCTTAGGGGTCCTTTATACTTCCGCCGCGGAGCGGCGCGCCGCGCCGCTTGAAAAATCGCGTCACCAGGATGTATAATCGGGCTGCGTCGAATCTACGCGGCGAAGTCGCAGAATGACGTTAAACACAGCCTGAACTAGCTCTGACATAACACAAGGCCGATTGTAATGAGTGATTTCTCGTGCAAAAGGATTATCTATTATTTTCTGTACCATAACACAGCACCCGAAGGCGTATAGAGTCTTCGAAAACGATTTCTCTTTGGAAAACGGTTTCAAAAGCTAAAAAAATGAACTTTGCACAATCCAGCCTACTCCAAACAACGCCCAGAACCTTGGAAGGAATTTTAGAGATGAAACAGAAAAACAAAATCGAGAATGTATGAAATAACAGCAAAAAAAATAAATTTCGCGCAGAAAAACTCTCGACCCCTCGCGGCGCCGCCAGGCGGTGCCGCTTGATCGATATGGCTGTATTGCATCTTGCCGCGCCGCGGCGGAAGTATAAACGACCCCTTACAGAAATTTAATGTACCGCATCGCTGGGCGGTGAAGAGTGTGAAAGATCATTAATGCGCTTCCCAGTGGTCGCGATTAAATATACTTATCTACTTTTCTTCTCTGAATCCTCTTTTGTATTCAGAGCAGTGGGACCTATACAAAAAATTGCGAAAAAATCCCTATTCTTGGTCAAATGATCAGCTCCAAGTTTCCAGTTTTTTTTTATTGTGAACGAACCCAGTCCACATCATGGGCATCGATGCTCAGGCACTGTGGGGTTTGTAACGCGCAGCAAACGCGGGTCATAATCTGAACCGCTCCCTTTAGAAACGAAAAAATGGGCGAAGCGGGTGCCCCATATCCGCCGTTTGCCCCGCGATATCCGGCGATTCACTGCCGTCTGCAGGTTGCGACCATGCTAGATGAGGCTTACAACGGCAAAGGAGGTCGTCGTCCTATTATTAAAGCACGTGGCGCTAGAGGCGGCGTCCCATAATTTTAGTAGGAGCGGGTCTCCCTCAACAAGGACACGGTCCATGTCGCGGCCCGCATGAGGGAGCCACCCCCACCGCGGTCCGCGACAGGTACATCATCAACGCCACGGTCGACTGCGAGAGAGCTTTCCTCGCTGAGGACCGTGGGGGAGACCCCTCAGCGGTCAAAAATCGTCCAGAGAGTGACTCGTAGCCACTTTCCAGGAGCGGCCCCGAAAGGCCGACTGCGCTCTCCCAGGGATGAGGCCTCTTATATACGTGCTCTGCTGCTGATATGGGCCTGGTCGATTCAGGAGTCATCGATAACGTGATTTGGCAGATCAAACGAGTTCATGCCCAGTCAAATCGTGTACGAAAGCAACACCGAGTCTCTCTGCAGCAGTGACGTCACCGCCAGCCAAACGGCGGAATCCGAGGTTTGGCAGGCGCTGAACGCAGGCCGGAATGGCCATGCGGGATCTCTGCCGTTCGCCCCGCACAGGTCGAAATGGGACGGTTCAGTGCGCGTTAGAAACGCCAGAATGTCTGAGGATCTGTTGTACCAAAAACATCAGCTGGCTTGCAATTGGATTCAATCAAAGAACAATGACCTTCAGACTGGCCTGCTCGACCATTTCTGCCCTCACCTAATTAAAACATTGAATGGGGTGCGTTTTTATATGGTTCAACTGTTTTTGTTAGCTAAATTAGCAGTTGTTTCGACCTGTGGATGTCAAAGAATTTCGCCTATTCACACAGGAGACTCCGATCTTTTCGGGCGGAGCTGTGCACGTGTGCACGAATCATCAAGTTAGGAACCTAATAACTCTAAGTATGGCCCGTTTCTTGCCCCGTAACCTTCATGGTCTTCTAGCCGTTTGGGAACTAATCTTATTTTTATGATTTTCTCAACAACTTTTTTCATCGCGACCACTGCCTTCAACGCTCGAGGTAAAGTGTAACATCGGCGTGGATTGTAAAGAGACTTCGCGTTCACTGTTGAAGGTTGGCGCAAATTCAGTGCACCTAGGTTATGGCATATGGCACCGAGTTTGCGCAAATCTTCAACAGTGAACGCGAAGTCTCTCCACGATCCACGCCGACGTTAGCAACAGAGGCGAGAGCTGAGCTCGCTCATTAGCGTGTAACCGTAAATCAATTTTGTGGATTAAGGAGCCGGTGAACAGTGCGATGGATCTGGGGGGGGAGGGTTGGATAGCATCGAGAGCGAGGCTTTAACCACATATAGGACTTTCACCAAATTTAGTCTAGTGAATGAACGGAGATGCAATCATTTTGGGAAGCAATCTGGCGTTCGGGACACCACCGGACAGCCAGGCTTTGATCGCGATCGACGATCTACCGCCGCGGCACCGTCCATTCACTAGAATGAATTTGACGGAAGGCCTCTGCGTTCCTGCGATTAAAAGTATGAAACAACTTTTCAAGGGAAAAAGAATGCTGTGTTTAAATTTTTCATTTGACAATTTTCAGGACACCATTCTGGCTGTTCAATCTTTTTTCGTCGATATTTCGTGTACGTATTACTTCACAATTGGAGCGGATTGTTGTGAATATTATTCATCTATTCCCTTACGTTAACTGTGCGCTCAACCCGTTGCTCTACGCGTATCGAGCCGAAAATTTTCGAATAGCGTTCAAATCAATGTTCATCTTCAACTCCAGGTAATTTTGTGTTTATGAGCTGTAAGGCTCTATTAGGTACTAAGTAGGTATTCATTGCGTCAATTTCGTTGTGCTCCTACCTGTGATTTATGTACATTCATAGCCCTTTGGAAGCACATTGGGGTACCCAAATACTAGTCGGCTTGGAGCCGAACCTGACCTGAATCGCAAGCCGTCTCCTAATTGAGAACTGTTGAAGAGCTGAATAAACTCCAGAATATTTCCACTCCACATCAGCGAATAAATCCTGTTTGACGAGCAAGTCGTTAACTTTTCCGAATTGGCAACAATACCGCAATCCAGAGGTGGGCTCCTAGCGTTTTTGAATCCGAGATGTTTGAGAAAACATTTGAGTGGCTTGAATGTTGAATTTTCGAATTCAACTCATTCGGAGCTCTAGAATGATCCATTGTTGACCAACAGCTTCTCTTTCTGAACTTACAGTTTATCTTGATTTTCTGAACGGAACGATTATTCGAAAATCGGCATCTCTTGGTCTCCGAATGAGCTTCACGTTTGAACAACCGAAATTTTGGATTTTCGGATTGAAGGGCTTATTTTCAACTTTCTGTCCAAAGTTAAAATGTGTCTTTTAGAACGAATGAATTTATTCAGTTTTCGAAAAGTCCTTTCAAATTTTTTCGTCATTATCTCGAAGAAACCTTTTATTTTGGAATGAAAAAGCTGATCATTTAAATTCTCCGACTGGACGCATTCGATAAAAATCCTCCTGTTTTTGATTCCCCGAGTGAAAGGTATCTTCAAAAAATCTAAACCTCAGTTTTCTTAAAAGCTCTTGTTCGTTCGTTTTCTCATTGATCCGATTGTTTTGACCTCCGGAAAAAATTGAATACTAGTGAACTGGGAATTCTGGTCTTCCGAATGAACTCACATATCACTTTTTTGAAGGATCGTATAATCTGACTGTTTTTCAAATTAGCCGAATTGATTGTTAAATACCAAATTCTTGAAATACCAAACGTTTTCGTTATTCAAATGAATCAAATATTCAAAGATACGAACATTTTTGCATTGGCTGAACGAAATATGCAGAGAGAATTTAATATTTCAATGAACCTATGTATCCTCTGTTTTGGGATTAATTTTATTTCCGTTCGCCGCGCACGTCTGCGCGCGTATGCTTCGTCTTCTTCTCCATCATGCTTTCTCGCTGTCTCTCCCCTCGCTACTTTTAAACGCACCAATTAACACAGTAACTTTGGCTTCATAATGGACGATAGCTGCATGGTAGAAATAGGTTCGCTTTCTGTGATAATCTGGTGATTATTTGATTTTTCGGTGGTTTGATCTCTCCTATTCCGGTGGAAAAGTTTGATTTTCCAGTTTCCAGCCAATTTCGGTCTGCAAATCGTGTTCAATTCTGTCCTAGTTGGACTTCGCAAAAGATGCAATCATTCATGCCATTTTTGAATAGCTACATATACGATTTATTTTTCAAAAAAATGGATAGTCGAACCATTCGGTCATTCGTAATTTTTCCAGATGCCGAAATATCAATTTATATTCTGTACTGAGGTTATCTGGGCCAAATTCCGTTCCGCAATTGCGTCTGAACACGCTTTGCGGCCGCACGCGCTCGAGTCAGTCGGGTTTCCAGTGCCAATCCCGACTCGATGTGGCTTTTTTATTCAATTTTCTCTAATTTTTCATAGATTCCAGTTTCCAAAACCCATCTAGAGCCAGCAGATCAGCGGCTGCGGCGCTGGAAGCTCTTCTGACTCGGGAGCGTGCGGCCGCTAAGCGTGTCGAGATGCAATTGCGGACCGGAATTTGGCCCAGATAAGCACAGTATATGCAGCTCTTTATAGATAGCATTAGCTCATTAGGCGTAGGAGGTCAGGCCAGGATCAAAGTGCTATTCGAGTCTTGTGCCAGATTCCGAAACTGAAGTAGTTTTGGAGAAGGAAATTGTTTCCCAGATGGGAAGTATGCACTCTGCAAGCTCTGTCGGTTACTTCATAATATTTTGCCAGGGGCGCTGCTCCTATGAGACAACAAAATAATTGCAAAAAGTAGTCCGTGATCTGCCCCACTGCATATGACCCGCTCCACTACTCTGTGCCAAGATATTGAGAATTTCCTGCGTAGTCCAGTAAAATGCAATAACGTAGTATACGGTATGTTTCAGAGGTGCACGTGAACTGGCTGCTCCACGACCATCAACCACAAGGAGCACGTACTGCTGCAGTAACAAGTAATCATCTCTGTTTTCTCTCACAAGTGCATGTTTAGTTCTTCTCACTTTTTCACAGAGGGAGGGAAAATGCGGTCATGTGCGCTATTACAATTAATGGGGGAGAATTTAATTACTGGTTCCAGTCAGCATATTATACACATGTAGTTTTGTCTCTGAGTAGGGAGAGATACACGGCTTTGTTCGACTCTATCCATATTTTTAGTGTGGAGGGAAGCAGATATTGTAATTTTAATGTTAAAGGCACTGTTCGCGATAAACTTCATCCTCGAATTTTTCATGACAACCGCTTCTCGTGGCTCTCAGAAGCAGAACAGTGTCGAAAAAACGGGACGAAAAGCTACCCAGGAGCCGCAAAACGGCTTAGAAAAGCAGGCAAGCCCCGCCGCTAAGGGCAAGTCCGGCCCCTTTCCGCCCCTCGACGTGAACAAGGGAACACTCGAAATCGTGAGTTGAGCGATGGTTTCCGATCAGAAGCCCCGTTCTTCCCTTCATTCTCAACTTCTCTCTTTACTCATGTCAGCTCGCATACATTGGCTGCAAAAGACGGAAGTTACAAGCCTCGGACAACTCGTCCACCATGCTTCCCTAGCTCAATTTTTGAGGGACCATAACTCCACTTCCAGAAGGTCTTGTACGATTTTAGAAGCTTCCTTGGAATCAGAATGGGACTGGTTTCAAGATAGGCAAAAAAACAGAAAAGTGATTTTTATCGCTAACACTGCCTTTAAACATCTTCTCATGAGTACTAGATGATCTGTGCTCACAAGGTAGTGACCAGACCGGGTTGTCAGAACTGCCCATACACCCATGTTTTCCATAGACTACCTCTTGGATGGTCGTAACCATAACTTCGTTGGGGTGAAGGCAGCGGTTCGAGAGGTTAAGGTTGTTGTATGGGTCAACGGACAAAAAGGTCAAGGTTGCCTTCTCACCCCAATTCGAAGAATGAACATCATTTTCGCCTCCTCAAGTTTTTTCTGTCTTTGTATAATTTTTGTGCCTAAAGCTTCATGAGGTGACCTGACCTCTACCAAGAAATTACAGGCTCTCCGCCGGTAACATTTTTATCTGCGAGGAAGGATATTAGGCAAAAACTTTTTGTTTCTAATTTCCGTGAAATTCTTCGACCAAAAGTTTTCTGAGGATCTACCGCGCTTCGGAACTTCGAAGCAAGTTCGGCTTGCAAACTTTTCCCTCAATAACTCTTTTCCCCTTTGAAATAACCTCTTGGTGAAGGTTGTTTTCGGAATCCACATGAAATTCTGCATTCTAGCCGGTTTAGGTTTATAAAGTGAATTTTTTGTGCCTGAAGTTATCGGTTTTTCGTTCATAACCTTTCTTCGGTAGGAGATGGACCTTTGGTAAAGGATGTTTTCAGAATCCCCATAGAATTCTGCGTCGAATAGTGCCTTCAGATTGGAAAAATATTCTCCCGATCCTTCAGCCTAATCCGTTATACGAAACTCCAGTTTTTACCTATAAATCTTTAACCGTTGTGAATAGGGTCGTGGGGAAGGTTGTGTTCGAAATCAACGTAAAATTCTGCGTCGAGTGGTAGAGTTCGCGCAATCATTTTAGTCTGATGGATGGACGAGGCTGCGATGGTAGATCACCCCGCGCAAATCGAAACCCCATTCTCCATTGAGGCCGCCAACCCCGCACGGCCAGCCGCCTGGTCCATGCGTCAGACTAAAATGAAAACGGAAACCATATATCCGTTTCCTAACTTTGCTTGCCCCATAAGCCAGCCAGGGAGGTGGGGTCGATCTCCATTGTTGGCTTCAGTGAGACTCTGTGTTTCCTATTTACACCATAGAGGTGAGAGCACCGTATGGAGATTACTGTTAATTGTCCAAAATTTTAGTCAAGTACCAGTTGACGATGCGAGCAAAACATGTCTGCTTGGTCCGTTGAAACGTCACTCGGCACAGTCGGATTTGACAATCGGCAAACCGGACGTCAAGTAAGTCTTCGAGAATTGAGTCTCTAAACTCAGCCCGAGATAACGCCTGGGGCATTCCTCAAGATTTCTGCGTTTCTCAATCCGACGGGAACGATCGTGTTTTTTTGTCTGAAAATTGTCATCAGCAGTCATATTTCGCCATTGTCCACTTCCGAAACTAGTTTTTAATGGATGCGGAAACGGAAGAAAATACTTCCAAAATAGTTTCATCGTCGAAAACGGATGGTTTTGTGGAGTTTCTTGCTATACTTATACCTTTTGTCAGTGAGAATAGAGTTCGCCTAATAATTTTAGTCGAAGATTGGACGGGGCCGCGGCGGTAGATCACCCCGCACCAATCGAAACCCCATTCTTCAGTGAGGTCGCCAACCCGCACGGTCAGCCGCCTGGTCCTAAACCGAAAACGGAAACCATACTTCTCTGGGCCAAATTCCGGTCTGCGATTGCGTCTCGACACGCTTTGCGGCCGCGCGCGATTGCGTCTCGACACGCTTTGCGGCCGCGCGCTTTCGAGTTAGGAGGGTTTCCAGCGCCGCAGCCGCCGATTTGTCGACTCTAGGTGGGTTTCGGAAACTGGAAACTAAACAGAATTGGAGAAAACTGTATAAAAAAGCCACATCGAGTCGGCTTTGGCGCTGGAAACACGACTGACGCGCGTGCGGCCTCGAAGCGCGTCGAGACGCGATTGCGGACCGGGATTTCGCCAACAGAAGCACAGTATATGCGCAAAACGATACCAATTATGATAGTGTTTTTCTGCGCGTGCACTGCCCTTTCATGGCAGTGGTCGCGACGAAAAAACCTGTGGAAAAAAAACATAAAAACCAGCTTGATCAGCAAACGGCCAATAGACCACGAAGGTCACGCGGCAAAAAACAAGCTGAAAATAGATTTATTAGGATTTTAAGTCGCTAATTCGTGCACACGTGCACAGCTCCGCCCAAAAAGATCGCAGTCTCATGCTAAGCAGTCAGAAATCATTGACGCTCACAGCCAGAAATAAATGCAAAGTTAACTAATAAAAACAGTTGAACAATGAAAGCAAGCACCTCATTCATTGTTTTGACTGAATGAGGAAATCCAAGCCAGCTGATGTTCTTGATATTAGAGATCATCGATGCCGATGATATGCAGCGGGCTCGTCCAACATCAAAAGACACTAAAGTTCAGGCTTAAAATTTGGCCCAAAAGCTGATTTTTCGCGAATTTCCCTCATAGGTCCTACTACTCTGAATCCAGAAAAACGGGTTTAAAGAGAAAAAAAGGCAGGCATAAGTTATCGCAACCACTGGCTTTAAAGGCAGCAGACGCGCTCTGAGGCTAGTAGTATGGAAAACTAAGGAAAAAAACCGACGAAAACTGCATGCAAATGGGTACAAGAATAATGGCTGTTTTTGTCATGGGGTAGAATTGGACGAGTTTTGCCCAAGCGGTTGAAATAGCGAATATTATCGATAAAACGGCTGTGATAGCGAAGCCGATAGACTCTTAAGCCCCCGTCATAGTCGGTGGATCTACTGAGTCCCACCGGGTCGATACGCATCGAATTCGTGGAAGACGGGTGCAAAAAAATCAACCCACTGAGTCCGACTGCGACCGTCTGATGCCCACCGCAATCCCCCCGGTCGATACTCATATTTCTCATGCGTACAAGGGCGGGGCCAATGCACCGACTGAGTCCGACTGAGTCCTACTGAGTCCCACTGAGTCCCACCGAAATCATCCTCACCCCACCCGGTCGATATAGGTGTTTTTCACGTGATTTGGGTGCATTTTTTTCGGCCGACTGCGACCTGCCGAGTCCCGCCGCATCTCGACTCTCGCCGCCTGCGCTCTGCCCCACGTACTGCTGATACGGAAATCAAATTCAGACATGTTGAAATTAAGAAAAATCAGCCACCAAACACGTTCCGATTCACAGCTGAAGTGATAATCGTCACTATCAATTGCGTGTTTCGCAGAGGAGTTGGATGGCGCTGGGGGCAACCGGACTCAGTGGGACTCAGCACGTTTTTCCACCCCGGACTCATTCGGACTCAGTCGGACTCGGCAGGTTTTTCGACGAAGTCTGACCGGGGCCTTACAGCCTGAACTAGAACGCTCACCTCGTTGGAAGCTTCAAAACCAGCCGAAATGACCGTTTTCGTATATTGAGGGGGCGGGATCGAAAGCTCATGGGCGTAGCTGACGAAAATTTTTGACTCAAATTTAGTTGTTTAACTCGTTTTTGACGCTTCTAACGGTGCGAGCCTTCTACTAGAGGCCATAAGACCCAAGTAACGTAGTTTTCTCAACGACTATTTCGAGCGTGTCTGCTGCCTTTAAAGGCATCGTCCGCGATGAAATTCGTTTTTGAGTTTTCACTATGTAATGGAAGCCCTAGTACCCTACACAACAGCCACGTTGAAAGAACCGCGAAAAAGTTACTGAAAACTGCTTTTCCGGGTCCTTTTTGCTTCGTTTTCAGATCCCATTCAACCAATCGACACATGAGAGCAGAAGAGTTGATTGCTACGAATCGCTGTGTTGACCCGTGATCTCCCGATCAAAACGCGTTCAACTTTCTTTCAGCTGATTTTCAAGGGAGAAAAGGTTGACCGATATATGCAAAAAAGGCATTCATGACGTAATCATATGATATATTTCGTCACATTCAATGCATTTGTACTGGATCAGTTATTGATCAATTACTTTCGTTTCTCATTTGGTGAACAGACGTAACAGATGATCGACCCTTTTAACTAACCCCCGAACCCAGAGAGACGTTTTCTACTGTAAAAAAACTCGATTTTGGTTTGATTTTGAGACTGCAGAGTTCGTTGATGGCCAGAAACCCCTCTATCAAGCCCCCCTTGAATGATATAACACAAAAACAGGATTTTGAATCTCAGCGAGCACGACGCCTTTAAAGGGTGTTGAAAGTATTTTCTGACGGTTTTTTCGGAACCTCGAAAATTTGAGGTCGTAAAAGGCCGGATCCTGTGGATTTCGGTTGTGAAGCTTACGTGGCTCATCACTGCGGCGCGAACTGCGAGTAATAGGGGGCAGCCACGCCGGTCTTTGTGTGTATTCGATCAACAAGCCTGGTGGCAATGCCTCTGAACTATGCTACACCGCAACCTGATTCCTGTCCAGACATATTCCAACGTTTTCCAGGTCTCCATATAATCATTCGTGGCATTCGCAATCTATGAACCTGAAACGGCCACCTCATCATGGTAACAGCGTTGGAGGAGGTGATACAGTGGGTGGCGGGGGAGGCGTCTTAAAGCCGCCGTCAAGCGATGGCAAGTCGCCATCTGGAGGCAGCAGCCTTCATGTGCGATTCTATCCGCACAAAGCCCTACTCGCTCAGAGCGTTATCATGCCGACGAAGGAGGATCGCAGTGATAGTGTCACACTTCTCTGAAGTATGTATAACATAGTTGTACAGTAAGCTCTCAAGCACACTAAAGTACGGGTATAAAGTGATTATCGGTGATTAAATTCATTACCTTTTCATCTTTTTTTGTTTTGTTTTTGTACACCCATCGAGAATGTCCGCCACGACGACGAGCGAGTGCACGTCATCGTGGTAGGCGGATCTGGGAGGATCTCGGAATGACTCTATCTCCATTGTCATTGCCATGTTGTCATGTTTTCGTTTGCTCTCTGTGTACACAATTTTTCTCTTCTGCGCCAAACTTTTTCCTCGTTTTCATTTTCTAGGCCTTCCACAGCAATTCAGAAGTGAATAAGTTGGGAAATGATGAATCCCTCTGCTTCAGTTTTGCTTTTAAATGCTTCATTCCCATGGATTTTGCTCTCGTTCACTATTAAGCGTTCTGTGATTTCTCTTCATTCCGTATGTGGTCATATTTGTTCACAATAATAAATGCGTAAACTATACAACCCTGACGACATTTTATTATTGAGCACGCTCGTTCGGAAACAGGCGTAAAACTACGAAATTGGATTGACTAGGATTCTTACCGACGTGAAAAATGACAATCCTGGCGAGCAGAACTTTGCAAAAACAGCGCTTTGCGGAGTTTGTTTTTTGCACACAAGGCGCCGCTTCGCCATAACTTTCTTCAATGTGGTCCGATTTCAACTTTGAAGTCCTTTTTGAAATGCTTTCAACGCGTCCTATGCCGTTGTTTTACAAAATAATAGATTCAACTCCATGACTCCATGAGCTTTCAGAACTTGCATACTTCCATCTCAGAATCCCTCAATATGAGCCTATCAGATGGTCATGATAGAGGAAATCTGTAATGTTTGACCTGTGGTCGATTGGGATTCCAGAAGAAGATACACCTGTTTGGATAGAATACTGGAGTCAAAAAGACTTTGTACGCATTCCATTGCAATCTCGTCATTGACAAATGAACTGCAATACCCGCGCTAAGTTTTGTAAAAAAGGGGAGCATTTTCCAAACTTGGCAAAAAATATTTTTTTTTGAACGAAGACGTTTTTGGATTTTGAAAAAGCTATCACATTTACTGCTCAAATTCCTATCTAATAATGTACTTTCTGAACCCAAGTTTCCTAGAATCGCTTTGTTTTCGGATGAATTCGTTTTCGCGGTCGTTTTTCAAAAACCTCGCGCGCGGCAAGGTGCGGCGGGACTTTGATTTGTAATTGTACAAGTATTAGAAGTGCAATCTTCAGGTTCTCTTCATGTGTTAGATGCAGGTATTGAGAATGCTCAGATGGTCATTGGGTGTCAGTCTGAGGGATCGTGTCACGAACGACACTGTGCGTGCCACCTTCGGAGCTGCACCAATAAATGGAAAGATGAAGGAAGCCCGGATGAGATGGTTTGGACATGTTCAACGAAAAGACGCTAGTTCCGTGGCCAAAACTGCACTCAACTTGGAGGTGGCTGGTGTCAGGCCGCGAGGTAGGCCGAAAACGCGCTGGCTCGACCGCGTGAAAACCGACATGGCTGAGGCACGACTCACTCCGGTGGACGCAGCTGACAGGAATAAGTGGAGGAAAAGAACCATACAAGCGGACCCTACGTCAACGTGGGGCGAACGCTATGAAGAAGAAGTTAGATGCAGGTATACTATCTTGAGATTCATGCAGGTAGAATTTTCGAACTTCTTCATTTATCAATTTGGGGCTTGCGCAACACAAGTCAGACTTTTCGAGAGGTTCCCGAGCGTGTTTAATGTAGGATTTCCGTAATTCCACCTGCGCGGATCTCGAGATTGTCCGACCTGCATCTAATACAAGAAGGAAACGTGGAGTTCGCTCTTCTATTACTTGTACAATTACAAATCAAAATTTCGCCACACCTTGCCGCGCGCGCGACGTTTTTGGAAAACGGCCGCAAAAACAATTTCCTTCAAAAACAGAGCTATTATAAGAAGTTTCGGTCCGAAAAGCACCTTATTAGGTAGAAGTTAGAGCTGTGAATATGATAGCGTTTGATAGTCTTCGTTCGAAGAAGCTATATAGGTCGGGTAACCAGAAAAGGGATAGCTGCGGACACCTTAACAGACTGCGCTGCGTCGTGCGCGCCCGCGAGAAATGTGGTGATCGATCGGCGCACGCGACAGGCGCGCGGCCTGCTGAGTGGTCCGCAGCTACCCCTTTCGCGGATACACCCACCATAGGCACCTGACGTTTTTATGCCAAGTATAGCAAAGAACCTATGAAGGATTAGCTACAGTTAATCTCCGCGCACGTGTTCAGTCCGCAACGTGCACGCTGACGGCGAAAGCGTGCTGGGGCGCGGTTGCGAGTATCCCGAGAAAGTATCAGCGCAATCCGTGCCGACATTATCTATTTATTTGGAAATCAGAAGGCGATTATAATGATAGCGATCTGCATATCCATTGCTCCAGGGGCGCTAGTAGTCTCAGTAAGCCGTCGTGATAAGCAAGGTTGCTGACCATGAAGTTAATTACGAGGTTAATGATTTTCGATAGAAAAGGTATTTGAAGATTTTCGAAGCACCAACCAATTATAAGCTGGGAACGATAATTGGGCTCGGGGCAGAGGAAAAATCTTAGAAGGATTTTAAGATTAACCGGGCGTCAAGGAAACCCTTGAAAAATCCAGAAAAAAATTCACCACTAACAGGTCTTATTCCTAAATTTTTTAATTTGTAAGGATCTCAGGAGGAGCGCGCTGTGCCGCTGAAGGGAATACGGTCAAGGGAGGAGCTCGCACAATGCATTCGATGGTGAATAGGTTTAGCGAGCGCCCGTACGGGTTTGGGTTAAGCGCGCGCACTGTTGTGAGGTGACCACAAGAAGGAGAGGAGCGCGCATGAAAAGTCTAGAAAGTGGGTAGTGGCTTTGGAGGAGCACCCAGAGCGTTTTGGAATGTGAGTGAGGTTTCAAGAAGAGCGCTGGCAGAGTCGTCGGAAGTGATAAGAAGTTGAAGAGGAGCGGGAAAAACGTCTTAAAAGGTGAGTACTTTGCTTATCTGGGCCAAATTCCGGTCCGTAATTGCGTCTCGACATGCTTTGCGGCCGCACGCTGCCGAGCCAGAAGAGCTTCCGGCGCCGCAGCCGCCGATCTGCTGACTCTAGGTGGGTTTTGCAAACTGGAAACTAAGAAACATTGTAGAAAATTGTATAAAAAAGGCACATCGAGTCGGCTTTGGCGCTGGAAACCCGACTGACTCAAGCGCGTGCGGCCGCAAAGCGTGTCGAGACGCAATTGTGGACCGGAATTTGGCCCAGATAAGCACAGTAGTGGTAGAGAAAGAGCGCGAAACGTGTAACAGATGTGAAGTAGGGATTTAGGAAGAGCGTGTACTGTGTTATGGAAAAAGATATTCGGGTTTTGAGCGCGCAAAGTGTAGTGATTGGGGGGGAGGCGTACGATAGGAGCTCGCACAGTGTTTTGGAGAGCAAACGGTGGTTCATGAAACGCCCGCAAGATTCGCTGTATTGTGAACAGAGTTTGAGAAGAGCGCGCAGTGACTTGGGAAGTAAGCACGGTTTGAAGAGGAGCGCACAACGTCTAGGGCAGTGATTACGCAATGGAGGCGGTGCGCACACCAATTTGGGAGGTGTTAGAGGGTTTATAAGGAGCGCGCACAACGTCGGAGAAGAAGACTAGACTTTTTAGGGATGGACGCATACCATTGTTGAAGAGGTATACAGGTTTAAGGGAGGCACGCTCAACGTGTGGAAGTGATTAGGTTTTTAGGGGGTGTACGCACTCCATTGTGAAACGTTTACAGAGGTTTAGAAGAGGAGCGCGCACAAGGTCGATGATGGTGAATGGGGTTTAAAGGGGTGTGCGCACACCATCGAGGAAGGTGTATAGGGGTTTAGGAGGAGCGCGCAAAAAGTCGGTGAAAATAACTCCACCGACTTTTTGCGTGTTGAAGGGTTTGAAGGGTCTATTGCACACATTTGTTGAAGACAATTGAAAGGTTCAAGGAGAGCGCGCACATCGAGAAGTGATTAGGGTAAGGGTTTTTTGCACACTATCGTGAAAGTTATATAGGGTTTAGAAGGAGCGCGCACAAAGTCGATGAAAGTGATTGGGGTCCAAAGGAATGTGCGCACACCATTAGAAAAGGTGCGTAGGGTTTAGGAGTGGCCCGCACAACGTCCAGGAGAGTGTTTTGAGCTTGGAAGGAAGTGCACATCCTATTTTTAGAGGTGTTCAAGGGTTAAGGAAGACCGAATCGTTGAGGCAAGTTACTAGAGTTTGGAAAGGTATGCGTACAGCACTTCGGAATGTGTGTGATGAATAAGGAGGAGCGAGAACAAAGTTCGGGATACCGACTGGGTCATTGAAGGGTGTGCAGCTCACTTCGTTTAAAGTCTCCGCTAAAAGTTGTATAGGGGTTGAAAAGGAGCGCACACAACGTCGGGCAATGACTAGAAATTAAATGAGTCTGCGCACACACTTACTGATGAAGTATAGGGATTTCAGAGATTTGAGTGCCAGAAGCTGCAGAAGCGAGCACGGAGCATCAGTGAGATTGTGGGTATAATATCAAAATGTTTTCGCGTGGCAGTGTGGCACTTCTGTGAGCCACAGTGCACTCACAAGGATATTTTTCAGATTTCTCTACCGATTCAGGGATATCGCTTATTGAACGGATAAATTGGCAGCAATTTTTTTATAATGCCAAGCTGGAACCGGGATTTTCCTTGTTTTTTTTTCAGTTTAAAAAGATAAAAATGAAACTACAAAAATAAAAAGTTGAAAGAGTTATCACCTGGTAAGCAGCATTTTTCTGATCATGATTTGCATGATTGTCGAAACTTGGTGCTAATCGCGAATATGAGGTAAAGTCGATCTCGCTCGGATGAGTCCGGGCGTAGGAAGCAGCGGAGCGGTCGGTCATGGCAAATATAACAGTTCATAAGGAGATTCTGACATGATGAGCCCGATAAGTTTTACTTCAACCGGCTCGAAAGAAGGGAGCTAGGTAGGTTATATCTTCAAAAGACCTCTACACTTTTTTTAAAGATCTCCCCACCGGGGAAATTTACAGGGCGAAACGCGGTTCTCAACGATTTTCAAAATGCTACGATAGATTTAGCCTTCAATTTTTTTTCTGGAGATCATTTGCAGCTTTTGACACGGACGTGAGGTCCGTCCAACGATTATCGATAACTTTCAGCAGGGTACGGTTGGTGCAGCGCGTTTCAAAAGTATAGACGCGCCCACAAATAAGCCGTTAATAGTGGCGGGTCAAATTTTCCACGAAAGGTATGGTAACCACTAAACTCGCCGGAAAACCCTAGTAGAAGATAAACATCAATTACGAAAGTTAAAATACTTTTTGGCGAATTCGAAATAGATAAATATTTTTGAGAATTTTTTTTCGAAAAATTTACAAAAAAAAATTTTCGTATAAGACTTGAGTAAAGGTTTCCTACTGAATGAAATTTTCTCGAAGATGACTTAATCAAATTTTTCCAACAAATGGACAATTAATATGGAAGGGAAATTTAATCCTTGTATGAATGGACGATTTTGTAAATTCTCGGATATTTATTCAAATAGTGATGCCAATATTTGGATTCTCAAGTGTTTTCTGCAGAACCCGCAAAGACTTGAGCGATTTCTTCGAAGCTGAATACTCGACAGTAGTTAATAAATGAATTTTTTTCAAATACAAGAAAAAATCTGCAATTTCGATTAGGTTCGATTAGGAGAAGATGTGAATTTTTTTATTTATTAACTCATTTATGCGCTAAAAAATTACTATTCATTGATTTATTAAATTATTCATTTAATTCCTTCTTGTTTGTCTATCCATATGTCATGTTTTACTTAGTGATTCATATTTTTGTCAGTTTTTATCTTTTAATCAATTACTTATTGATTACATTTTTTTATTATTTTATTTGCTTATATTTTTCCTTTGGCTACCGTTTTAATTTTATCACTATCTAGTTTCATCTATTCCTTGATTTATATTTTATCAGCTACTTTATTGATTATCTATCTATTCGTTTATTTATTCATTATTTATCTATTTATTTATTTAATCGTATTCCTATTTAATTGTACAACTATGCAAGTTATAAAATTTTGCAGCCTCCAATATATGTTTCTTTTTTCGCTGTGCCAATCCAGGTTTTGTATGGTGGAATCATTTTTATTGGCCTTACGTTTCGGCGAGCTCGCCGTTATCAGAGGCCTGAAATTTCATCGAAACAGGTTATTCACGAGTTACACGGTCAAGCGCGTCTTCGCCTATTGCGAGTATCAACGCTTCACAAGAGCTTTAGAAACTGAACAGGTCAAACACCGATACTAACCCGCCTCGATTCCACAGCAGCCAAGCTCCGCTACACTTCGTAAACGACTAGGAGCAAATGAGACACCATTGAAGCTTCTAATGTCAAAATGAGCGGTGACAGTGGGCAGAAACAATCATTTTACAATCCACATAGCGGGATGAACGGTAGAAATTCATTCGTTATCGTTATGCACTCACTGCGATTGTTTAGTTTTGGATTTCGCTTCTGTATGTAAAACGCCTCAAGGGCTTTCCGGGCCGCGATATCAGTTTCGTGGTGGAGAATAATACACATGATCTCGTAGTCGTCGTTGTGGTGATGTTCAACTCTGTGCTTACCAAGCGGTGTAAGAAGAGACTTGCGCCTTTTACCGGCTAGTAGTTCCTTAAGTCGGACACACAGCAATCTTCCCGTCTCTCCAATATATATTTCGTTGCAAGCCAAACACTGGAGTTGGTATATAACGCCACTCTGGGCACAATCCCCTTCTCTTCCATGTGGGCACGTTACGCAGTTCGTTGTGATACAAGATCGATCGTAGAGCCTGTTTCTGACGAGCTGATGCTTGATATTATCTCGCGGAATGTTAACAAGAACAACATCATCTTCCAGGTCAGCTCGTGCTATGCATCGACGAAGCTCAGCACTGATCCTATCCGATATGAAAGGAAGGTTGAGAGAGATCTTGCCATCGTTGATGTTCGAAGAGCGTGTTCGTCGGCCCCCCTGGCGTCGTTCTGTTGTATATCCGTTTGAAGTGGCGATATCACTTGCTAGTTTCCTCGATTCTTCACGTTCAGTGGCGCCACTACACACCTCTAGAGCCGTTCTAAACAAATTGCGTACGATAGCTCGCTTGATGGCTTGAGGGTGCGCTGACCTAGCGTGAAGTATGATGTTCTTAGAACTCATTTTCCAATACCACTTTACGCTGTACACACCAATGGAGAGCCTTATCTGTGTATTGAGGAAGGGGAGCCATTGATTTCTAGGGGTTTCTCGTGTGAATCTTATGTACTCGGATTGTTGGTTCAGAATATTGAACAATTCGTTCATTTCTGATTGTGTTGATGTTATAACACAACAATCGTCGATGTAGCAACAGTACATAGTGGGCAGTCGTTCCAGCAGCGGTTTCTCTATCCTGCTCATGAAGCAAATCGCTAAAACCGGAGCTAAGCGTTGGGCCATGGCAAGGCCCCTTAATTGCGAGAAGTAGCTTCCACACCACCTAAAAACGCTGAAATTTAGGCATTCTTTCACGAGAACCATGATTTGTTGCTTGCTCAGACCAAACGTCACTATCGTTCTGCCATACTCATCAAGCATCTCGGACAGTGCCTGGAGAGCTTCCTGATTGTTTACGTTCGTGTAAAGTGCGGTGACGTCAAAAGATTCTATCACGCAGCTTTCCTCCATTCTGCAGGCTCGTAGGCGATCCAGAAACTGTCTGGTGTTAGACAGATGTGACGGTACGTGGATGAGCAGTTGTCCAACAATTTTATTCAGGAACCACGATATGCGATCTGTGGGTCCACCCACGCAGCTTATTATGGGTCTTATTTTGAAAGTGCTGGCCGTCAAAGAATGCATGTCTTCGGAAGAAAGCTTGTGCGTTTTTAGCAAGCTATAAGAGCTTTAGCAGCTTCGAACATCAACGATGGCAAGATCTCTCTCAACCTTCCTTTCATATCGGATAGGATCAGTGCTGAGCTTCGTCGATGCATAGCACGAGCTGACCTGGAAGATGATGTTGTTCTTGTTAACATTCCGCGAGATAATATCAAGCATCAGCTCGTCAGAAACAGGCTCTACTCAGGCCGGACCATTACGGGAAAATTCTGAAAGATTACGAAAAAAATCTGTCAGATTACGAGAAGATGTTGCCCTCTTCTGACAGATTTCTCCCGTATTCTGGCAGAATTCTCTCGTTATCTGGCAGAATTCTCTGGAAATCTGGCAGAATTTTCTCGTTTTCTCCAGCCCGTTTACGGGAGATTTCTGCCAGATTACGAGAATTTCCTGTCAGATTACTAGAGAAATCTGCCAGATTACAAGACGATGTTGCCCTCCTCTGACAGATTTCTCCCGTATTCTGGCAGAATTTTCCAGTAATCTGGCAGAATTTTCTCGTTTTCAGCCCGTTCTCGAGAGATTTCTGGCAAATTACGAGGGAATCCTGCCAGATCACGGAACGGCGTTGCCCTCTTCTGACAGAATTCTCCCGAATTTAAGCAGAAGTCCCTCGTAATCTGGCGGAAATTTCCCGTAGCCATTAGAATTCTCCAGTACTCACTCAGGCTGAGAAAGACCTCGCGGACCTTCAAAAATTTTGCTGCTCTATGAAACAATGTATCCAAATTAAAGTGTGCAGAATGGCCGAACTTTTGAAGCTAGAGCTTCAAAATCTTTGAATATCTGCTAAATCTTGTTGAAAATCTGGTTTTTCGCCTGTGATATTCTGTCGTTCTTTTCTGCCGAAATGCTTCGGTAATCTGGTGAAACATACTTTTTCCGACCAGTACTGTTCGTATCCAACTACCCCATCACGAGAGCGAGTGAAACACAGAAGTATTTCGTAGCATTATCGAAGCATTTCAGGGGCGGCATGCATGAACGCTGCGAAGGAGGCCAGGGAGCCGCTCCGCGTCCTCCGTGCGGAGCGTCGAGCCAGAGGTGACCCGAAAAAACATGCCATCCGCTTTGCGTAAAGACGCAACCTCACCACGCACGGTGAACTCCCCGCCTAACTGTTTTAGTTTTAAATTTTAATCATGCTTAACTTCGTTCTTTTTTGTTTTCTCCCTCATAGTTAATTATATTTTGAATTATTTTCCCGTTTGGCTCTAATGTTTCACAGAAATGACGCCGTTCTAGATAAGGACCAAATCAAAAAAGAGCTGATAGGCGTGGGGTTTGCTGTCCGTAGTGAGTTTGCGTCCCAACGTTAAGAGGACGGCATGATTTTTTGGGTCACCTCTGGCTCGACGCTTCGCACGGAGGACGCGGAGCGGCTCCCTGAACTTCTTTGCAGCGTTCATGCATGCCGCCCCAGAACGTCGTTTTTAAACCCTCGAAATTGTCCCCCGATGAACGAATTGCCCACAACAGATCTGGTGGAGATTTTCAAAAATCGACATATGGGTCTCCGACTAGTGGTCAGCACCCCATATACCCCCAAGGAGGAGTTTTAAGCAAGATCTGAAATATTTTCCCTCAAAACTTTCAGAACCACCTGATTATGGTATATAAAAAGTACCGCAACGCGAATTGTGGTGCGCGCCAAGCGCGCACCAAGATTTGGCTTTGATCTCTTCCCACGCGGATGCCCTACAATGAGATCACCCATTCATACCGTCACCAGAGGTAAGAGCTGTACACCATTCGATGCGCTGCAAGAAATTACATGTGCGTGCAACTTTTCGTCCTAACTGGTCCCCGCTTTCTAAAGTTATGACCTCTCAAAGTACGCAAAAACGTTCTCCACCACCGCCTCCGCCACGGCCTCCGCCTCCACCTCCCTCCGTCGAATTCCATTTTTTTGGAAGGCGTGGACCAAATCGCTCGAAAATTTGTGACTAGAGGTAATCGGCCACGGGAATGACGAAAATAATTGTCAGAACTCACCATAATGACTTCTGGGCCCCTAACGGGCGGTTCAAACTCGGAAACCGGCCTCTCAAGATTAGTTTATGAAAATGATGGGTTTTTTCGTTATCAGTCATTGTTTTCTTAGTCTCCATTTCTGAAAGTTTTGCTCCGCAGGAAAGGTAAAGGATTTGGCATTGCTCTAAAATGTCGTGAAATTGTTTCATTAGATTTGGCTATCAAACTGATTCCCTAAATGTAGTGAAATTGTTGAATCGATTTGGCTGTTGTTGGTATATGCAGACAACATAATCATTAAATGTAGTGAAATTGTTGCAAACGGATTTGGCAGGAGCTCTATGAATTATCACAGTCAAATCACGCGTCAGAAGGTCCTCTGGCGAGCGAATGAAGACAAAAAGAAAACAATATACCTCAGTCAAAAATGCTGAACGAAATGTAGCCTTATGGACTAGAAATAAGGTTTTCGAATGTTATTCTGCCCTTTCAGTGTAGCTCCCATTAAGGTACCAGACCTTCCCTCACCGATTAGATAAAAATCATGAAAGCGAAATCTAATGCAATTTATTTGCTACTGACTCTATGTCTTCGTGTCCTCAACGCTTTCACGGTTCACATTGTATGAAAACGTTTTTGCTGCTACACTTATTCTTGTTCTCATTTGATTCAATATGCGCTCCAAGAAAAACCCCTTCTGACGCGTGATTTGACTCTGATAATTCATAGAGCTCCTGCCAAATCCATTTGCAACAATTTCACTACATTTAATGATTATGTTATCTGCATATAGTATCATCACAGCCAAATCAATTCGACAATTTCACTACATTTGAAAAATCAAGTTGAGAGCCAAATCCAATAAAACAATTTCACGACATTTAAGAGCAATGCCAAATCCTTGACTTTTTCTGCGGAGCCCAACTTTCAGAAATTCAGTTATGTTTTTTTCCGAACATTCGCTTTTTCAGAGAATTGGGTTCTTCGTATACGTTTATTCATTAGTACTCTAATATTTTTGTTAATTAGTGCCAGGAATGCTATCAATTTTGATATTTTTCATTCGTTAGTGCGAGGAATATTATCGATTTTGAATAATTCGACAAATCAGTTCACAATTGGTTAGAATTAAATCACAGGGAAAATAAACAATGGTAATCGTTAGTTAGTTGAAAATTCAAATACTCATCCGAGTGTTCGAATAAAGGCTTTCATCGACTCGGATGGAAGACAGATGATTGCATGTATCGAACTTCTCAGAGTCTTTTTTAGGATCATATTGAGAAAACCAATTTTTTTAAAATCGAACAATGAAAACACTGCACGCAAAAAAAGCACAAATATTAGAGACGATAAAAATAAAGTAGAATTCCTTCCCTGGAAACACGTTTCCTGGGGTACGCCGCTGTTTCTGTGCCAGCTGAGCAGAGGTATTGATCGCCTCAACCAGGAGTGATTTTGGTGGTCATGCTGAGCAGATCACGACCTGATCGTGCTACAGAATGGTATCTAAAGTGTGGCGTTGTTGTCTTTATTGAGATGTTATCAAGATGAGCAGCTGAATATAAGTGTGAGCGACGACTCTACATACTGGTGCACAACATTCTACGAATTTTCAATGTGATTGAAAATTCTTGACACTACCATGCGTGTTATAGGTGTGGAACACTACTTGATTCAATTTAGAAAAAAAAACAAAATATATTCACAACCTCGATTAGGCTCTACCACTTTTCACAAAACTGTGAGGTCCAAAGAAAGCATTGAGGGCTTCCACCTCTACGAGGGTAGCGATCAACACAAAGAGATGACGCACTCCTCGTCTCGTTTTGCGCGCTCCAGGGAAAAAAATTTTCATCAAAAAAATTTTCACGGAAGTGTAACCACGGTGGTGTGGAGCGGGTTGTGATTAGCTTTTGCTTGAGTGTAAGTGAAGGAGGTTTGGTCTTCGAAACGCAACAACGCCCACTTTTGTGAGCGTAGCCTGATGAGCGTGCGTGTGCGCATGTGTGCCTTGTAAAGCATCGTAATTCTCACGACTCATGGTGTTTGCGATTCTGCTACCTCCGTCTGTCGTGCGCTCTCTCACGGTCTCTGACCGCCGCTCCGCACCAGCACGCGTGGAAACTATTACAATTTCATGGTTTTATAGCCTTCATGCTTGTATCCGCATGTATTTTTGTGTGTAGACATGGGGGTTCGCGCGCGTATATTCGAGCACAAATGAAATTGTAGGTGCGCGGGTGTGTGTGTGTGTGCATGTGAGCGTGGTTGCGCTAGCGTGCGCATGAGGCGCTAGCCATTCAACTTACCGCCAGGCGTGGCGGTGCTTGCGGGGACTATTATTACTCCCACGAAGAACGCTGTGACAGCTCGATTTGAAGTGGTCCTTAACTTTGCAAATCAAAACCTGTAAGCGTTCACCACCATGGTGGCAGAGAATAGTATTGGAATTAATTATCAAGAAAAGAATGAAATTAACGATGAAATAATAAATAAAATAATGAAAAACTCCTTGCTGTCATCGCCGCCATGGCTCTGCAACCGTCAGTCGCGTGCCGCGCGGGAGTGGCGTCTGGCCATTCATACTGCAATGTCACGCCCGCGCATCACGGGCTGGTGTTTAGGAGTATGAAAAGCTCTTAAAGGCAGTGTTCACGATAAATCTCGTTCTCGAGGTCTCGGTGTGAAACACTAAGTTGGCAGGTGCTGTAGAGGATAGGGTCGAAGCAAGCTACGAAAACTGGCCAGAAATAAATACAAACGGCTTTGAAAGCTCTGCCGGTGCGCCTACCTATCCCGGTCCGCCCCCAATCGGACGAGTTTGTGGCGCCGCACACGTTTTGATGGCTAATTGCCAAGCAACTGTGCCGTAGTTAGCATTATCGATTTGCGCAGATTTCGCGATTAGCGCGCGCTTGCGGAAATTAGCAGCGCCCATGATTCTCGTCCACGCCCTGAATTTAGAAACCGTTATTTTGACTTACTCAGGACGTTTTTCTTCCCTGTTTCTTCACTATTAGTTACCTCACGACCAAACAATCCCATTTTTGGGTCGAACTCGAGTGCGATATTCATCGTGAACACTGCCTTTAAGTATGGAAGAGGAGGTAGCATACTTGCGTGTACGTGAGTCTGCCTCACCACGAGGTGCATGAATCACAAACGCTTTCTCAATCCCTTTGCTTCGGAATTTACTATGGGTAAATTCGCGCCTTGCTCTTTTTTTCTGAATCTCGAAACAGTCTCGCTCCTGAACCTCTATTCTTACGGACCCCAGAACCTCCAATTCGAATGTTAAGGCCGAATTTTTCTGTCAGAATTCGCCAGTTTTCTGACAGATTACGGGAGGAGTCCGCTAAATTACAAAGGAATATTGTGGTAACTTTCTGGTAATCTGTCAGAATCTGTCAACACCAGAGATCTAGGTGAATTCTCTAGCAAAATTTTCGTAATCGGGCAGTAATTGCAGATTTACCAGTGGTTGCTCGGAAAACTCTGGTAAATTTCTGGTACTACCCCGGCCTGAGTTCCTGTACACCGTGATTGATATAATTGAACGCTGAATCGAAAATACGGGTAAGTCCAAAACGTTGTAAGTTAACAGAAGGCTCGGAAAATGTGGTATCACCCAAACTTTGCCTAAAAAAGTTGTTTCGGGTGCTGAACACGATTATAGGGTCCGTTTCAGGTTTTTCGTAGAATTAATGCTCTTCTTGGAGGGATAATATGTACGAAAACCAGAGAAAAAACGTCCATAACTTTTTTCAGTGTAACTCTTGGCAGCTGCGAAGGGCATATTTAAACTCTAAGCCGAAAAATGAATCTAGAAAAGTACATTTCGATCAGTATGGCCAGTTTGGCTAATAGTGCTTTCCTTGTCAATGAGTCGAGGGCAATGCATGCTTGATAAGTCTTTTCGACTTTCGTCGGAAAACATGTATTTCCTTCTGGAAAACCCATCGAGTACAGGTCAAATATGACCAATTTCTGCTGTAATGATCGTCTAATCAGTTTTAAGTAGGGATTTTAAAGAGGAAATTTAGAAATGTAAGAAATAGTCGCGATAAATTTGTGGAGTTGAATTTATTATTTTGCAACACTAATGTACAGGACTCGTTGAAAGCAATTGAAAAACTACTTCAAATTCGAAATCAGGCAAGACTTTGCATGCACTCTAACCTTCTTATACTTTGTTATGATCTTATCTAGTTCAAAAAAAATCATGGAAAAAACTTTCGTTAAGTTAAACAAAGAAAACATCAAAAATAAAAAAAGCCCAATCACATGAGAAATCGGAGTTTACAATGGGAATAGCAATTTTTGTCGGGAACATACAGTTTCACGGGAAGAACGTCGTCGATGTGTCAGCTGGCTGGGGACATTGATTTCGCCTCGACCAAGAATGATTTTGGTGGTCATGCCTAGCAGATCACAACCTGGTGGGGCAATGGAAAATCATCTTGAATATGAGGTTTTAAGCATTATGGAGCTGTGATAGAGATGAGATGCGAAATATGTGTGCACTCGACGACTCTCCGTACTGATGCAAAGCATGCTACGAATTTTTCATGTGTTTGAAATTTCTTGGCACTACCATGCGCATTGTTAATGAGAAACGCTATTAGATTCACATTAGAAAAAAAACAGAGCTGAACATCGACTTGGATTGGGCTCTACCAAACTTTGCAGAAACGTGAGGTCTGAAGTGAGCACTGAGGAATTCCATCGCTACCAGTGTAGCGGTGAGCAGCACAAAAAAATAGCGTGCTCCTCGCCTCGTGGGACGCGCTCCCAAGGAACGTTTGAGTGTGACCTGAGAGAAGCAACTTTGCTCATGGAAACGCAACCACGCCCGCTTTTGTGAGCGTAGCCAAATGAGCGCTCGTGTGTAAATGCGTATGCTTGTATGCGCATGTGTTTTTTGTGTGTAGACACAAGTTTGCGTGCGTATATTCGAGAACACGTGAAAGCGCAGGTGCGCGCGGGCTTACGTGTATGTGCGCGCATGTGCGTGTCGGTGAACTTGGTCGTGCTCGCGTGCGCATGAGACGCTAGTCGTACTTCTTAACGCCAGCCCGTCGCGCGCGGGCGTGGCGCTGGTGTATGAAACTTTCTACGCGCGTCACGCGCTTGCGGAGACTAATAATACTCCAGCGGCGACACTGTGGGGGAGCGGTTCGAAGTGGGCCCTAACATTTCCGAACAAGCAAAATCTACATGCGTTTACCCCATAATGGTAGCAGATGACAGCACTGGAATTAATTATTATGAAAAAGAATGAAATTGATGATGGGTTAATAAAAAAAGATGAAGAATTCGTTGCTGCCGTCAACACCATTGCGAAACGGTTCTCCCGCACGTGTCTCGTGGGCGTAGCGTCAGGCCATTAATACTCCATCGCCACGCCCGCGCATGACGGGCCTGTATTGAGGAGTACGAATAGTGAATACGTGTGTAAGAGAAAGAAGCGTACTTGCTTGTGCGTGATTCTGCCTCACAACGAGGGGCATGAATCACTGAGACAATTCTCGACCCCTTTGCTTCAGGATTTCCTATGATTATGTTCGCGCTTTGCGTTTACTTATGAATCTCGAAACAGTCTACCTTTTGAACTGCCATCCTTACGGACCCCCAAACCTCCAATTCGAAGGTTAAGGCCGGATTTTCTGGTCCGACAGAATTCGCAAATTTTCTGACAGATTACGGGAGGAGTCCGATAAATTTCAGAGGAATATTGTGGTAACTCTCTCGTAATCTGGCAGAATATGTCAACACCAGAGATCAAGGTGAATTTTCTAGCAAAATTTTCGTAATCGGGCAGTAATTGCAGATTTACCAGTGATTGCTCGGAAAACTCTGGTAAATCTCTGGTACTACCCCGGCCTGAGTACGATCGATCTTGTATCACAACGAACTGCGTAACGTGCCCACATGGAAGAGAAGGGGATTGTGCCCAGAGTGGCGTTATATACCAACTCCAGTGTTTGGCTTGCAACGAAATATATATTGGAGAGACGGGAAGATTGCTGTGTGTCCGACTTAAGGAACATCTAGTCGGTAAAAGGCGCAAGTCTCTTCTTACACCGCTTGGTAAGCACAGAGTTGAACATCACCACAACGACGACTACGAGATCATGTGTATTATTCTCCACCACGAAACTGATATCGCGGCCCGGAAAGCCCTTGAGGCGTTTTACATACTGAAGCGAAATCCAAAACTAAACAATCGCAGTGAGTGCATAACGATAACGAATGAATTTCTACCGTTCATCCCGCTATGTGGATTGTAAAATGGTTGTTTCTGCCCACTGTCACCGCTCATTTTGACATTAGGAGCTTCAATGGTGTCTCATTTGCTCCTAGTCGTTTACGAAGTGTAGCGGAGCTTGGCTGCTGTGGAATCGAGGCGGGTTAGTATCGGTGTTTGACCTGTTCAGTTTCTGAAGCTCTTGTGAAGCGTTGATGCTCGCAATAGGCGAAGACGCGCTTGACCGTGTAACTCGTGAATAACCTGTTTCGATGAAATTTCAGGCCTCTGATAACGGCGAGCTTGCCGAAACGTAAGGCCAATAAAAACGATTCCACCATACAAAACCTGGATTGGCACAGCGAAAAAAGAAACATATATTGGTGATGCCCAGGTTTGAAGAAAACCGGACTTGGAGATTTTTGCAGCCTCCATTTTTTCAACATTGCACAGCACTATGAGGCTCAGGAATAGCACGATTCTCCCAATTATGCAAGTGTTTAATTGCTTTTATTCACTGTGCAAAATGAACGACACCCCCAAGTGTGGTAGCAAATCCCCACCCATCGTATCTTTCCTTTTCATTGGCCAGATGTGATTTTTTTCAGATTTTGCAAATTTTTCGTGTTTGGCAGAGTTTTGAATAGGTACGAAATTGAGAAATCATTCAGCTCAAACTTGCTAGAAGCGACTTCTATGCTTTTTATGAGATTATTTTGTTGGCACTGGTGGAGGTAGGAGTGCGGGGCGGGATTATTGCCATCGTCAACCAATTAGCGTAGGCCTCTCTCACCTCCCTCTCTACGCCGCTTTAGGGACTTGCCCCGCTCCATGCGATACGAGAAGCTACGAACAGAGCCCTAAACGTTCTGCTCTTCTGGGATAAACTGCACAGACTGCAGGGGAAGATAAGAATATGTTTTTCCTGACATTAGCTGACGTTGCACTGCTGTTAGAATGATATGTCACATTTGATTCGCAGGGTCATCACAAGTCAGATTCCATTCTCCTCTATCCTGTGGTTCCGAGCCAGGTTTACTCTGTTCCCTCGCGCGCTTGTACGGAGCGAGGGTAGAGACAGCGAGAAATTGTCGGGAGAAAGAGACGCAGCGTACGCACGCAGGCGCACGCGACGAACGGAAATAAATCACACTCGGAAACAGAGGATACCTGCATCTCATCCTCTTCATTGTTGAACTCATTCTTTAAACCCTGCTGGTTAATGAATCTCCTCAAAAACCACTCACCGTTTTTCGCCTTTAGGCCAATGGTATACTTTTGCGACGCAAGGTCGCGTCGCTCCGCACAGCGACAGCGACCGCCTCCCGCCCTTTAAATCTGTCGCTGTCGGAATGCGCTGCAGAGCGACACCGACAGAGGCAACGACAGGCCTAGGCGATTTTGCAGTATGTCAACCCTTCGCGACACGTCGCTGTGACGGATATGCGACCACTGTTCCTACGCCGGCCAGTGCCATTGCTCCGATGCTGGTTCCGGCACGATTTGTGCTAGATGTCATGACTGTCGCTCATGACAGCGGCAATGTATACCATTGACCTGATTCTGTTAGCTGAGCCGAGCTTGGCCCAACAGCAGAGTTTTGTGCTTTCAAAATTCACTATTCTGATGATCTAAGAGATTTAATGTGAAGCATTCCACCGAATTTCAATAGCCATCTATAACAGGTTGTCCTCCATGACCCGATGCCGAGTAAATTCAGCACAACTGTTCAAAAAATAAATAAACAAATAATTAGATGTTTAATCAAATAATTGATTAAATATGTACGAAGGATTAATTTAAACTGGGTTAATAAAAAATAAAACCTAAAGACAAATAAACCAATAAATAAATGAGAAATTTAGACAGAAAAATGTAACCAATAAGTGATTAATTAAAAGATAAAAACTGATAAAAATATGAATCACCAAGTGAAAAATAACAAATGGATAGACAAATAACTAGGCATTGAAGGAGTGATTAACTGAATCAATGAATAATATTTTTTTGAACGAAAAAATGAGTAAATAAAGAAAGAATTCAAATCTTTTCGTAATAGAAATTGCGGATTTTTTCTTGTATTTGAAAAAATTCCTTTACTAACCACAGTCGAGAATTCAGCAACGGAGAAATCGCTCACGACTATTTGCGTGTTCTGCAGAAAACACGTGAGAATCCAAATATTGGTACCACTATTTGAACAAATATCCGAAGATTTACAAACTCATCCATTCATACAAGGATTAAACTTCCCTTCCAAATTAATTATCCATTCGTTAGAAATATTTCATTAGGACATCTTTGACGAAAGTCCATATATTCGGAGAAATTCCAAATTTCTCAAATTACATTCAGTAAGAAACCTTTATTCAAGTCATATACGGAAAAACATTGAAGAATTTTTCGTAAATTTTTCGAAAAAAATCTAAAAAATAATTGTCAATTCTGAATTTGCCAAAAATTTAACATTCGTAATTGATGCTTATCGTCTACATACTAGAGTTTTCCGGCGAGTTTAGTGGTGTTCATAACTTTTGTGGGAAATTAGACCCACCACTAATAACGGCTTACTTGGGGGTGCGTCTATACTTTTGAAACGCGCTGCGTCAACCGTACCTGCTGAAAGTTATCGATAATCGTTGGACGGACCTCAAATTCGTGTCAAAAGCTGCAAATACTCTCCAGAAAAATTTCAAGGTCAAATCTATCGTAGAATTTTGAAAATCGTTGGGAGCCGCGTTTCGCCCTCGAAATTTTCCCCGGTGGGGAGATCTTTAAAAAAGTGCAGAGGTCTTTTGAAGATATACCCTACCTAGCTCCCTTCTTTCGAGCCGGTTGAAGTAAAACTTATCGGGCTCATCATGTCAGAATCTCCTTATGAACTGTTATATTTGCCATGACCGACCGCTCCGCTGCATGCTACGCCCGGACTCATCCGAGCGAGATTGACTTTACCTCATATTCGCGATTAGCACCAAGTTTCGACAATCATGCAAATCATGATCAGAAAAATGCTGCTTACCAGGTGATAACTCTTTCAACTTTTTATTTTTGTAGTTTCATTTTTATCTTTTTAAACTGAAAAAAACAAGGAAAATCCCGGTTCCAGCTTGGCATTATAAAAAAATTGCTGCCAATTTATCCGTTCAATAAGCGATATCCCTGAATCGGTAGAGAAATCTGAAAAATATCCTTGTGAGTGCACTGTGGCTCACATAAGTGCCACACTGCCACGCGAAAACATTTTGATATTATACCCACAATCTCACTGATGCTCCGTGATCGCTTCTGCAGCTTCTGCACTCAAATCTCTGAAATCCCTATACTTCATCAGTAAGTGTGTGCGCAGACTCATTTAATTTCTAGTCATTGCCCGACGTTGTGTGCGCTCCTTTTCAACCCCTATACAACTTTTAGCGGAGACTTTAAACGAAGGGAGCTGCACACCCTTCAATGACCCAGTCGGTATCCCGAACTTTGTTCTCGCTCCTCCTTATTCATCACACACCTTCCGAAGTGCTGTACGCACACCTTTCCAAACTCTAGTAACTTGCCTCTACGATTCGTTCTTCCTTAACCCTTGAACACCTCTAAAAATAGGATGTGCACTTCCTTCCAAGCTCAAAACACTCTCCTGGACGTTGTGCGGGCCACTCCTAAACCCTACGCACCTTTTCTAATGGTGTGCTGCACATCCCTTTGGACCCCAAACACTTTCATCGACTTTGTGCGCATTCCTTCTAAGCCCTATATAACTTTCACGATAGTGTGCAAAAACCCCCTAACCCTAATCACTTCTCGATGTTGTGCGCGCTCTCCTTGAACATTTATACGTCCTCAACAATGGTGTGCAAATGTCCTTTCAAAACCTTCAGCACGCAAAAAGTCGGTGGAGTTGTTTTCACCGACTTTTTGGGCGCTCCTCCTAAACCCCTATACACCTTCCTCGATGGTGTGCGCACACCCCTTTAAACCCCATTTACCTTCATCGACCTTGTGCGCGCTCCTCTTCTAAACCTCTGTAAACGTTTCACAATGGTGTGCGTACACCCCCTCAAAACCTAATCACTTCCACACGTTAAGCGCGCCTCCCTTAAACCTGAATACCTCTTCAACAATGGTATGCGTCCATCCCTAAAAAGTCTAGTCTTCTTCTCCGACGTTGTGCGCGCTCCTTATAAACCCTCTAACACCTCCCAAATTGGTGTGCGCACCGCCTCCATTGCGTAATCACTGCCCTAGAGGTTGTGTGCTCCTCTTCAAACCGTGCTTACTTCCCAAGTCACTGCGCGCTCTTCTCAAACTCTGTTCACAATACAGCGAATCTTGCGGGCGTTTCATGAACCACCGTTTGCTCTCCAAAACACTGTGCGAGCTCCTATCGTACGCCTCCCCCCCAATCACTACACTTTGCGCGCTCAAAACCCGAATATCTTTTTCCATAACACAGTACACGCTCTGTCTAAATCCCTACTTTACATCTGTTACACGTTTCACGCTCTTCCTATACCACTACTGTGCTTATCTGGGCTAAATTCCGGTCCGCAATTGCGTCTCGACACGCTTTGCGGCCGCACGCGCTTGAGTCAGTCGGGTTTCCAGCGCCAAAGCCGGCTCGATGTGCCTTTTTTATACAATTTTCTACAATTTTTCTTAGTTTCCAGTTTGCAAAACCCACCTAGAGTCAGCAGATCGGCGGCTGCGGCGCTGGAAGCTCTTCTGGCTCGGCAGCGTGCGGCCGCAAAGCATGTCGAGACGCAATTATGGACCGGAATTTGGTCCAGATAAGCAAAAAACGCACCTTTTACGACGTTTTTCCCGCTCCTCTTCAACTTCTTATCATTTCCGACGACTCTGCCAGCGCTCTTCTTGAAACCTCACTCACATTCCAAAACGCTATGGGTGCTCCTCCAAAGCCACTACCCACTTTCTAGACTTTTCATGCGCGCTCCTCTCCTTCTTGAAGTCACCTCACAACAGTGCGCGCGCTTAACCCAAACCCGTACGGGCGCTCGCTAAACCTATTCACCATCGAATGCATTGTGCGCGCTCCTCCGTTAACCGTATTCCCTTCAGCGGCACAGCGCGCTCCTCCTGAAATCCCACTAACCTTCCGTTACCCTGGGTGGGCACCTCCTAAGCAATAACCTTTTTTTCAAGTTTGTGCTCGTTTCTTTTTACCCTCGAATCACTTCTCACGACATTGCGCGCTTTTCCTGAACCCGCGAGCATTCCTCGTAAACCTCCATTCACTATTGAATCCACCTGCGCGCTTCTCATAGTCGTTTATTAAACGCTTCCCAAGACTTCTGTGCGCGCTTCTTGAAGCCCTATATACTTCCACGACGCTATGCGTGCACCTCCTGTACCCCTTCTCCTTACCAACAACAGTGCACGCACTTTTTGAGCCCCTAATCACCTTCCATGGCACTGTGAGCGCTGTCCATACACCACTTACTCACTATCCACGACACTGTGCGTGCTCCTTCTGAACCTCTACTCGTTTTCTACGACGTTCCCCGAATTAGCATAATTATATCGTGCTCAACTTTATGACAAAATTTTCTGGAATTTTCGAGTGTCATCTATTCACCCATGCATGCGTGCACGCGTCCAGACAGTTGCTCAGACACACATTATGGCGAAACATACTCGCATGTGACACGGAGGTAGATTTATAAAGTCTAGGACCCTCCATTGAATACTGCCTAGAACGTCCTACTGCAGTGGAAAGCTAAAAAAACACCTTATGCAACAATTTTGGTGGTCAGACACATCACCACGCCCATTATTATAGATAAGGATGAGGATACGGGTGAGGATTCGCTGGTTTGCTTTCGTTAGAACAGGTCAGACCGCGGCGACGTTTCATTTCCAATAACGCGAGCCTTGCGGTAAACCCGAAGGCCAGCCCACTTTCACAAAGTACCTCGTGGGGGTCCCTAAACTCCGCACACGTTGTGCGCGTCTATTCCGGAGCCCCTCACACTCCCGCGCACTTCAGGTGTCGTTTTATGCGGTAAATATAAGCCCCGCCCACTTTTACAAAGTACTCCTTGGCTGTCTCTGAGTCCCGCACACATCGTACGCGTCATATCAACAGCTACGGTAGTCCCACCACGATCCATGCCGATGAAAATTTAAAGGGTTAACATGCAACAGGTATGGTGGTCCCACCACGATCCATGACGATGAAAGTTTAGGGGACTCAATATGCAACAGGTAGGGTGGTCCCACCACTATCGCACTGCTGTGCGCGCTCCTCCTAAACCTTACTCACTTTCCGCAACCTTCTCCGTGTATTGCTTGATTGAAACAATAACGTGCACTGACTGATGGTATCTAAAATTTCGGGAATTCTGAAACCCAATTGTACAGACGTCCATCGGTCAGACACCTGGTCAGACGCACCACCACGCCGCTCATTATATGTAAGGATAAGGATCAGAGTCAAATCACTCGTCAGAAGGGGTTTTGCTCGGAGCGTATATTGGGGGTGTGTATACAAGTCTGTTGGTACCTGCTCGTTGGTGCCCCTGCTTCTACTGAACCCAGCAGACGTTTGAGTGTACACAGGGAACGTTCGAGCGATATAGCGTGCACAACTATATCGCGAAAGTATCCCGCACATTGCATAAAGGTGTCGCCGTCCGGCACACTACGGCCTCTGGTCCGTAACACCTTAGGATCCGTACCTAGGGAGTCATGGAGTCTTTGGCCACAAGCCACAATTTCGCCACCCTGAACTGTCGATCGCTGTCGAGTGATATCCAAAAAACTGCGCTATCCAGACTTCTGAGCTATTTCCATGCACCGTTTGCTGCTTTGCAGGAAACCCGCCTCAAGGATAGACCCGTCATCAGCGTCGGAGAGTACACCATCTACTGCGGTAACGCTGACGATAGGAGAGTGGGAGGCTGTGCAATAGCTGTAAGGAAGGATTTCAATGGTATGGTCAAGGAGTTCGGCTCAACGTCGTGTCGGAATGCATTCGTACGACTGCGGGATCACAGAGGATTCAATCTGTGGATAGTGAGTGCTCATGCGCCCACTGAAACCGCCGAAGACAATTCGAAGGATGCGTTTTATGAGGAACTCAATACGTTGCTGGCCAGGATACCTTGTCAACATGCTGTTGTCGTGGGGATTGACGCAAATGCGAAGATGGGACTTGATCAGGAATCCGAAGTACTCGGTAAATGGTTCTACCCAGTGGAGCAAACATCGGACAATGGCTACCGCCTTGTCGACTTTTGTGAACGCAGTGGTCTGATTATTGCATCGACATTCAAGAGGAATCATCGCCGCCATCAGCTTACGTGGCAGGGACCAACCCGGCTATCTCCAGAAGAGCAGCGGAAGCGGAAGATGACAACTTTGAAACTACAGCTTGACTATGTCCTGACGAGGAATATTCCAGTATCGGACATTCGAAGATCTAGAGCTGTGTGGGATGTCGCATTCGATTCGGATCACCGTCCTGTTCTGTTGAACTTCACTGCGAGGATTCATAAGAGGAAGCGAGGGGCTCAGCCTCTCCAGAGGATTGACATGACAAGTCTCAGAGATGAAGAGTGCAGAAGGAATTTCCGACAACGCGTTTCTATTCACATCGGAGTACGGACTAAGAAGAAACTTTGCGACGCGGATTCTTTTTGTCAAGTGCATCCAGGACGCTTCGAAAGAGGCACTCCCGGTTGTACAGCCTAAAGAGAAGTTCGCCTACGTCTCAGAAGAAACAACATCTACCTACAACAGAGTATGTGCTCTCCGAACTGCAGGAAACTTCGTGGAGGAGAAGCGTCTGAGGAGGAAGTTGCGTCGGCAGCTTCAAAGTGACCGCGAACGAGAGTGGACGTGTAGAGCTAAGGAGTTCGAGAAGGCTTGGGAGGAGAAGAATCCGAAGAAAGCCTACACGTTGCTGCGACAGTATAGCGGGAAGATGAAGAGATGTTCTCCTGTCTTGAACACTACCAATGGAGTTGCAGTTGGTGATGCGACGCTGCCAATATGGAAGGATTACTTCAGTTCACTACTGAATCGTCCAGCGCCATCAGTACCTGAGCTCCCGCATGTTCAGAGAGCACATTACGATGTCAGTGAGGAACCGCCGACTGAGTCTGAAGTTTTGGATTGTGTCCGGAAAATGAAGAATGGAAAGGCAGGTGGAGATGACAACATCACTGCTGAAATGCTGAAAGCTTTTCCTCCGTCTGGGATTCGTGAAATGACCAACACCATCCGTGCCATATGGATGAGCGAAAGGATACCCGATTCGTGGAGACATGCGATCATCGTACCTCTTCACAAGAAGCTATCCGTCACGGATCCTAAGAACTACAGAGGAATCTCTCTACTTCGTGTCATGTACAAGGTTTTAGAACGTATCATTCTCGAGCGACTTATCAAACATCGTGAAGGAACGACCAGAGATGAGCAAGCCGGTTTTCGACCTGGAAGATCGACCATCGACCAAGTGTTCGTCGTGAGAAGAGTAATTGAATCGTGGCAGCGGTTTTCGAAGACATTACAGCTTGCTTTTTGGACTTTGAAGCCGCGTTCGACTCTCCTCATCGTGATCGATTGCTCAATGCTCTGCGAGCAGATGGAGTCCCGAAAAAGTATGTTCGGTTAATGGAGGACATGAACAGAGGAACAACACCAGCAGTTCGTACACCTGTCGGATTTACGTCAGCTTTCGAGGTGAAAACAGGAGTAAGGCAAGGAGCCGTTGCAGGACCTTTTCTTTTCAACTTCGCCGTTGATGACATCATGCGTAGAGTTGCAGAACAGTTTCCTGCGGATGTGATCCTAACACCATCAGGACGCTCCCTTGTCGACCTGGAGTACGCCGACGACATTGTGTTATTCGCTGAAAACAACGCAAAACTGCAAAGGATTGTGAACCTCGTTTCGAAGTATGCCGCAGCCTATGGACTTCGTCTTCGTCCCGACAAATGCAAGCAGATGTGGGTCTCTCAGAGGCCTTCAACTGGAGTTTGTGTGGACGGACAACGTATCGAACTGGTGGACGATTTCTGTTATTTGGGCTGTTTGCTGAAGAACGATGGTAGTTATGCAGCGGATATTCGACAACGATGTGCGAAAGCTACGTCTGCATTCAATTCTCTAACCAAGTGTTTGTGGTCTACCACCATCGCGAAGGAAGTCAAGTTGCGCGTCTACCTATCCGCTATTCGCCCTATCATGATGTACGGATCGGAGACGTGGGCAGCACCGAAGACGCAGATGGAAAGGTTGGATTGCACGGAGAGGAAGCTTTTAGGCGTTTGCTTGGATATTTCTGGCCGCGTGTATGCCATAACGAAGACCTTTACAAGGAAATCGACGCAGTACATCAACGCTTGACACGAGGGAGGTGCCAGCATCTCCTAACGCCATCTCAAGCAGCAATGGAAAGTCGACTTCGACTGCTCGGGCATATACTAAGAAGAACGCCGGATCGTCTCGTACAACACGCTTTAAAAATGCTTCCAAATCCTGTCTGGAAACGGCCACCTGGGCGTAGGCGAAAGTTCTGGACGGATGTGGTTAAAGAGGATTTAAAGTCACTCGGCATCGAAAGACAGTTCAGGCGCGATGTTACGTTTCGCAGGAAATGGAATAGTGACAGCTGGATGGAATGTGTTCAAATTGTGGCTGAAGACCGTGAAAAATGGACACGGCTGACTACTAGGACGGCACACCTCGGTGAAGATGCGGAATGACCGCGTCAGGCGAAAGCCAACCGATTAAGTCAAGTAAGTCAAGTATATTGAGTCAAATGAGAACAAGAATAAGAGAATAGGTTTAATTACCCAAGTTTGAGGTTTTCTTCTCTGGGTGCTGGCTGATTGTGCTGGTGGTATATGTCTATATATAACGGATATCTTGCTCGTGTACGGCTACTGCACGGAACTACTATATCTACTTTATCCTGGCTCGTGGTTCTACTATCGATCTGCTCATACCCTTGCGGCAAGGGACAACATTCAACTCGTTTATATAAGCCGCCGCTAGAGGTCTATCTTTCCCAACATCGTACGTTACACCTGTTCTTTCGGTGCTGTGCTGTTCTTCTTAAGTGCTATTATCTACAATGGTGGAAACTCGTGCTACGTCGAAAGCCGCCGCCGCTGCTATGACTAATGGAGCAGCCCCTAATGAAGCAGCCTCTGGTGCACCAGCTTCTGTGGATTCTGTGGTGGATATGGTCCATGGTGATGAGTCGCTGCCCAGTCACTTGAGAGATATGTTACTTCACTTGTATGACTCAAAGCTGCAGATGGATTATCTCGTTGTTAGGAATAGGGAGTTAGAGGCCAAGGTGGATTCACTGACGGCCGAGAATGGGAGATTGAGAGATCTGTTAGATAAACGTCAGTCTGTACCAATTATTGTGCCGTCTCAGAGTCCTGTTAATGCTGTTGCCACTGCTCCTGTTACTGCTGTGTCTGAATCCTCGTTTGAAGAACTTGAGCGTAGTAGGTCTGTTGTCGTGTCTGGTATCACTCAGTCCGTAGATCAAGTGCCTTCCAATAGGATTAGCTATGATGCAGTTTGCATTCGTAATATTCTTGACCATTTGGGAGTCGAATGTCAACCCACTTCTATTTTTAGGATGGGCCGACCTAATCCTTCGAGGCCCCGGTTATTGAGAATTGTCATGCCTGCATCATTCTATAGCGGTCTGATCCTCCCTAGAGCTCACTGGCTGAAATCATTCACGAGGATGAAAGGTGTCTATATTAGACCCTCTCTTCCTAAAAGTGAACGAGATCAGCTGCGAGCTCAGCGGCGTGCATCTAATCCTACTCCACACATTGTAGCAGGTTCTCCGATAACTTCCCAGTCGCCTACCACAGCTTCCCAGTTGCCTGTGTCTCAGGATATAGCCATTTCTATGCCTGTAAATCCAGCCACTCAGGGTTCGGGAAACTTGTAAGCCCTCTCAGGAATCCTCAATGCCAACTCTCATCTATCATAGCCAATATCCGGTCAGTGGTAAAAAATTCTGAGACCTTGCTCTATCTCCTCCAAAAACTCGATACCGATATAATAGCTATCACAGAAACTTGGCTTAACGGTGGAATCGATTTGGCTTCCCTCCTTGGTGATTGGTCTGCTCATTATGAGGTTTTAAGGTGCGATCGAAGTCGTAAAAAGGGTAGTGGCGTTCTCCTACTGGCACGTAAGCTTTTCTGTCCTATACCGGTGTTTCAAGAGTCTGCGCCGGATTCTTATGAAATTGTGTGCTCTGACTTAGAAATTGACCTCAAACCTATCCGGATCATTGTTGCTTATCGAACTCCTAACTGCAGTGCATTTTTCACAGAACGAATAAATAAGACAGTCAGTGACCTGGTAGCGTGTAATTGGCCATCTATCGTTACTGGTGATTTCAACTTGCCTGATATCCAGTGGGGTAACTGTTCGGCTGTGAGTTCAATCTCCAGTGGCTTTGTTACTATGTGTACTACCCATAATTTGGTGCAATATGTCGAGGCTGCCACTCGTGGTGATCACATCCTTGATCTGGTTTTGAGCAATGACCGAGACCTTGTTAGCTCCGTCACAATTTTGCCCCCTTTGGGCTCTAGCGATCACTCCGCAGTTCAGTTCACACTCAACCTTCAAAAACAATCGGCCCCAGTTATATACAAAAGGAATTTGAAAAAAGTCAATTTCGATGCTGTGCGTGACTATTTACTAAATGTAGACTGGTTCAGCTCCTTGAACGCTGCGGGTAGTGTTAATGAAAAGTATGAACTTCTTATTGCAGTCATGCAACACTGCATTGAAATGTTTGTCCCCTTTGAACAATCTACGGGAAGAAAACCAAAACTTCCTGCTCACTTAGCTAGACTTGAGCGTCTGAGATCGAGTGCGTGGTATGAAGCTAAACTCCACAATAGTAGTGAAAAGTGGAGCCACCTTAAGGCAATTAGCGAGCGATTCATGCGGAAAATGAAAAAATTTAACAATCAAATCGAGAAAAAGGCTGTGGAATCTGACGATCGACACTCTTCTAGAGGTTCCTCAACTCGAAACTTCAAGAAAAGCCACGTGTTGCAGTACTTTATAGCCTCGATGGCGTGATTCTGAGGAAGGATGATGAAAAAGCCGAGTTACTGGCAAGCGTTTTTCAAGAGGCTTTCTCTGAAGCTGCCGATACGTCGATACATTCTGTTCCCGGTGCATTTGCCGTTATGAAGGACTCATGCTAGTTCCACAGGGAGGAAATTTTGAATGAACTTTTACGATGGCCTAACTCTGGATCTCAAACCCCTGACGACATCCCGCTTAGTTCCATCAAAAACGTCGCCAATGAAATTTCTGGTCCCTTTGAACACATTTTTAATCTAAGTTTTATGACGGCTGAAGTTCCTCTGAAATGGAGGCACTCATTAGTTACTCCAATACCAAAAAAGCCCCCGTTCACTAACCCGTCCAACTTCAGACCCATCAGTATTACATCTATTTTCTCACGTCTTTTTGAAAAAATTCTCAAAAACGGATAGTTGCACATCTCGACGATAACCATATTATCTCCCCTCTTCAGCATGGGTTTCAGAAGGGCAAGTCCACGGTGACGACAATGATAGAAGCGTTGAACAACTGGACAGCTCTCATCGATCAAGGAAAAAATGTGGACGTTGTTTATTTTGACTTCACCAAGGCTTTCAATAAGGTTCCCCATGATAAATTGTTGCAAAAACTTTCACTTGTTGGTATCCATCCGCGAATCATGGATTTCGTCTTTTTTGACTGATAGGACGTTTTCTGTCCGCGTTAACGCGTCCTTTTCGAGTCCGCGACCCGTTCATAGCGGAGTCCCGCAAGGAGGAGTACTTTCCCCCATCCTTTTCAACATCTACACGTATGAAATCGCGAATTTGATCACTCACTTCGGCACCGGGTTCAGTGCTTTTGCTGATGATATCAAAATTTATCATGAGGTTACTTCCCCTGGGGGCTGTGAATCGTTACAGCAATCAGTCAATGCTATCAGCATGTGGTCTCGTGATTGGGATTTGCCCCTGTCCAAGGAAAAAACCAAAATTCTCCACCTCGGTGCCAACAATCATAACTTCAATTATAATATTGAAGGGACTCCCATTGAGATCACTGATCAGATAACTGATCTTGGTTTCGTCATCACCGGGAGTCTTAGCTTCGATGCGCATTGTGAGGTCACGTCGAGGAAGGCTAGTGTTGCAGTAAATAAGATATTCAGAGCTTTGGCAACACGTAATCCATACATTTACAGCAGGCCGTGGGGGTATCAAAATGTAGGATCATAAAGCAAAACATAAGAAGCCAGCGGTGAATCGTCGGTTGCTACGTCGCTACCCACTGCCCTTTCTTCCAATTTGTAAAGTTCACAAGCGATTATTCTCGCTTTACCGTCTCTATCATGATAAGGAAAAATGCATTCTCATATTATATGATGTTTCCCTAATTGACCAACATCAAGCCCTTGTTCTCAATGAATGAAATTACTGGCTGGTTGTTTATGTTTTTGTGGTGCAGATTTTGATAAGCTCAGACTTGCAACATATATAAAACTGGTTTTTGGAAGTTAGGGATTCGAAATGACTGAGCGGTTGCAATGAGTGGCGAACAAAGAAGGTGCGGAAGTGGAGCTGCTGCTTGTATCTTAAAACTGGCAAGAAAATGTCTCAGGAGTTCTGCGTCAATCTCAAAATGCGTCGCACGCTTCTCAAGATTCATGTTTTCCTATCTATTTCTTCTCCACAAAAGGTTAAGATTTAGCATTAAATAATTGAAAAAACTTTTTTCAAATTCTACACTCTTGGTGACGTCCTGCACACTCCCACTGCGGTCCTGCTAACTTTTGATAACCTGCACACTCCCACTCGGGACCTGTGAGTTTTCTATGACGCCCTGCACACTTCAACTGGGGACCTGCACGTGCTTTTTTTATACTCTGGTTTATCAGAATAAGGAAGTCAAGATTCATGGCTGTTGTGCTCGACTTCTCGGAAAACCGCCAATTTCGATTTCCCATAGGGGGTGCCTAAAAATTACCGAGCTAAGGGGGTGCATATTCAAAATCGCCATGCCGGGACGTGTGCCCAGCCCTGGCTGTACACTGCTTCGAAGAAACAGGCACATACACTGAGGAATTTTTAAAACTTCTTTTTCGAATTTTTCAGGGGCGAAAATTTCAAATCGTGGCGTGTCTTATAGTGTAGTATTGTAGTTTGAAAATTTATTAGTCTGTTGACTGAAACTATAGTTTATCGAATGCGAGCTGCAAGCAACGAGCAGCGACAAGACGCGAGAACGAGACAGTCTATAATTCCTTGGTATTTTCCGTTTCCGGCTCTTTTGGCCATTTTTATTCCGTTTCCATGACCAAAGATTTTGGAAAAGATTTCCGCACAGCCCTGGTCATACAGGCTATATATAATACGTTGAAATTTACTTGGTTCCTACGCGTGCTGGTGTGGAGCTGAGGTTAGAGACAGTGAGAGAGCGTAGGAGAGACGGAGGTCGAGGCATCGCGCGCGTCGCGCCGCTCGCGCCTCGAGTGATGTGAATTTCGACGTTCAATAGAGGGTAAGCCGGCAGATGGCCCACGACATCCACAAAGAGGATGCCTGCAGACAATCTGCCAATGAGAGATTCCTCAATGGCCCTTTTAAGGGAGGCTTGAAACAGGGAATTCTTGTTTTCAAATAGATCTGTCTCTGCGGTGACCCGCGTGCTTGCCAGCGAGGAATTGTTTTTCAAAAATAGTTCTTTGAATAATACTCAGAATTAAAATATTTCAAGAGCAGACTTTCGGATATTTTCAATTTGAAATCAAAATAATTTAGTGTTGTTTTTAACTTTTATTCACATTTGGTTGACACCTAAGATTTTTGAACGCTCTTTTGCCATTCAGTGCTCGTTATCTGGCGCTCTTTTGACAATGGCAGCTAGCTTAAGTTCCTCCTCACCTATCATTTTACTGCAAAAACTCTCATTCACATTCTCTCATTCACATTACCCCCTAGTGAACTTTAGCCAAGAGTTCAGGCTTCTGTTAGTCTCCAGATGAAGGCAGCGTACGAGCAAAAACCGTATCCAATTTTTTCTCATTTTCCCAGGTTAAGATATGTATATGGCAGAGAGGCCACCGAGAACATTCAAATTTGAAAATCTCCGCTGAATAGCGGCTTGATGGATGGATCAATTTCAAAAAATCGTCGTTCTTCAGTCAATTGCCGGAGTGTCTCCTTATCCTGGCCTTCTCTCGTACGCGCTGGAAACCACTCACCGTTTTTTGAGTTTGAATCATTGGCTGGGCCCGCCTGAGCACGTGGGTAGAGTTTGTCGGGTCACCGACGCATCATTGGGAAGATATGGGAGATCGAATGCCTCGAATTCCACCAAAAGAGGCCGGCCTTCCGACAGCCATGTGGCCTCAAATGAGAAAAGAAGGTAGCTTATCAACAAATGATACATCAACTTCCACTCATTTACGCGATATAGCTTGTTGAGAAGCTTCTTTCTTTTTCATTTTATGCCACATGGCTGTCAGAAAGCCGGCCTCTTTTGGTGGAATTCGAGGCATTCAATCACCCATATCTTCCGAATGATGCGTCGGTGACCAAAGAAACTCTACCAACGTTCTCAGGCGGGCCCAACCAAAGATTCAAACTCAAAAGAAACGTTGAGTGGTTTTCAGCGCGTACGATGCCTTTAATCCATCAGACTATCTTGATCGTGAACGTTGCCTCAGAATAGCCTAACATTCCTAATAATACAAAAACAAAAAGTCCGAAATCATCACCAGAAAAATGCACATATAGGATACTCTTAATTGGCAATGAAAGAGATCATGGAATGAAAAACGTCTTTTTTAGCGTTCGCCTGATAAGGCTTCCGCCCGAAAGACCAACCACCTAATTAGGCCGGGTTCATACTTCGCGCGGCCAGCGATTGCCACTATGAGTATCAGACGGAGGTTACCCGGGACGCGTGCCCAGCCCTGGTCCCGGCATGACGATTTTGAATATGCACCCCCCCAAGCTCGGTAATTTTCAGGCACCCCCATATGGGAAATCGAAATCGGCTGTTTTCCGAGAAGTCGAGCACAACAGCCATGATCTTGACTCCCTTATTTTGATAAACCAGAGTATGAAAAAAGCACTGAATAAAGAGGGGGTGTGTATACAAGTCTGTTGGTACCTGCTCGTTGGTGCCCCTGCTTCTACTGAACCCAGCAGACGTTTGAGTGTACACAGGGAACGTTCGAGCGATATAGCGTGCACAACTATATCGCGAAAGTATCCCGCATATTGCATAAAGGTGTCGCCGTCCGGCACACTAAGGCCTCTGGTCTATAACACCTTAGGATCCGTACCTAGGGAGTCATGGAGTCTTTGGCCACAAGCCACAATTTCGCCACCCTGAACTGTCGATCGCTGTCGAGTGATATCCAAAAAACTGCGCTATCCAGACTTCTGAGCTATTTCCATGCACCGTTTGCTGCTTTGCAGGAAACCCGCCTCAAGGATAGACCCGTCATCAGCGTCGGAGAGTACACCATCTACTGCGGTAACGCTGACGATAGGAGAGTGGGAGGCTGTGCAATAGCTGTAAGGAAGGATTTCAATGGTATGGTCAAGGAGTTCGGCTCAACGTCGTGTCGGAATGCATTCGTACGACTGCGGGATCACAGAGGATTCAATCTGTGGATAGTGAGTGCTCATGCGCCCACTGAAACCGCCGAAGACAATTCGAAGGATGCGTTTTATGAGGAACTCAATACGTTGCTGGCCAGGATACCTTGTCAAAATGCTGTTATCGTGGGGATTGACGCAAATGCGAAGATGGGACTTGATCAGGAATCCCAAGTACTCGGTAAATGGTTCTACCCAGTGGAGCAAACATCGGACAATGGCTACCGCCTTGTCGACTTTTGTGAACGCAGTGGTCTGATTATTGCATCGACATTCAAGAGGAATCATCGCCGCCATCAGCTTACGTGGCAGGGACCAACCCGGCTATCTCCAGAAGAGCAGCGGAAGCGGAAGATGACAACTTTGAAACTACAGCTTGACTATGTCCTGACGAGGAATATTCCAGTATCGGACATTCGAAGATCTAGAGCTGTGTGGGATGTCGCATTCGATTCGGATCACCGTCCTGTTCTGTTGAACTTCACTGCGAGGATTCATAAGAGGAAGCGAGGGGCTCAGCCTCTCCAGAGGATTGACATGACAAGTCTCAGAGATGAAGAGTGCAGAAGGAATTTCCGACAACGCGTTTCTATTCACATCGGAGTACGGACTAAGAAGAAACTTGGCGTTTCTTCTTAGTCCGTACTCCGATGTGAATAGAAACGCGTTGTCGGAAACTTTCTTTTGTCAAATGCATCCAGGACGCTTCGAAAGAGGCACTCCCGGTTGTACAGCCTAAGAAGAAGTTCGCCTACGTCTCAGTAGGAACAACATCTACCTACAACAGAGTATGTGCTCTCCGAACTGCAGGAAACTTCGTGGAGGAGAAGCGTCTGAGGAGGAAGTTGCGTCGGCAGCTTCAAAGTGACCGCGAACGAGAGTGGACGTGTAGAGCCAAGGAGTTCGAGAAGGCTTGGGAGGAGAAGAATCCGAGGAAAGCCTACACGTTGCTGCGACAGTATAGCGGGAAGATGAAGAGATGTTCTCCTGTCTTGAACACTACCAATGGAGTTGCAGTTGGTGATGCGACGCTGCCAATATGGAAGGATTACTTCAGTTCACTACTGAATCGTCCAGCGCCATCAGTACCTGAGCTCCCGCATGTTCAGAGAGCACATTACGATGTCAGTGAGGAACCGCCGACTGAGTCTGAAGTTTTGGATTGTGTCCGGAAAATGAAGAATGGAAAGGCAGGTGGAGATGACAACATCACTGCTGAAATGCTGAAAGCTCTTCCTCCGTCTGGGATTCGTGAAATGACCAACACCATCCGTGCCATATGGATGAGCGAAAGGATACCCGATTCGTGGAGACATGCGATCATCGTACCTCTTCACAAGAAGCTATCCGTCACGGATCCTAAGAACTACAGAGGAATCTCTCTACTTCGTGTCATGTACAAGGTTTTAGAACGTATCATTCTCGAGCGACTTATCAAACATCGTGAAGGAACGACCAGAGATGAGCAAGCCGGTTTTCGACCTGGAAGATCGACCATCGACCAAGTGTTCGTCGTGAGAAGAGTAATTGAATCGTGGCAGCGGTTTTCGAAGCCATTACAGCTTGCTTTTTTGGACTTTGAAGCCGCGTTCGACTCTCCTCATCGTGATCGATTGCTCAATGCTCTGCGAGCAGATGGAGTCCCGGAAAAGTATGTTCGGTTAATCGAGGACATGAACAAAGGAACAACAGCAGCAGTGCGTACACCTGTCGGATTTACGTCAGCTTTCGGGATGAAAACAGGAGTAAGGCAAGGAGCTGTTGCAGGACCTTTTCTTTTCAACTTCGCCGTTGATGACATCATGCGAAGAGTTGCAGAACAGTTTCCTGCGGATGTGATCCTAACACCATCAGGACGCTCCCTTGTCGACCTGGAGTACGCCGACGACATTGTGTTATTCGCTGAAAACAACGCAAAACTGCAAAGGATTGTGAACCTCGTTTCGAAGTATGCCGCAGCCTATGGACTTCGTCTTCGTCCCGACAAATGCAAGCAGATGTGGGTCTCTCAGAGGCCTTCAACTGGAGTTTGTGTGGACGGACAACGTATCGAACTGGTGGACGATTTCTGTTATTTGGGCTGTTTGCTGAAGAACGATGGTAGTTATGCAGCGGATATTCGACAACGATGTGCGAAAGCTACGTCTGCATTCAATTCTCTAACCAAGTGTTTGTGGTCTACCACCATCGCGAAGGAAGTCAAGTTGCGCGTCTACCTATCCGCTATTCGCCCTATCATGATGTACGGATCGGAGACGTGGGCAGCACCGAAAACGCAGATGGAAAGGTTGGATTGCACGGAGAGGAAGCTTTTAGGCGTTTGCTTGGATATTTCTGGCCGCGTGTATGCCATAACGAAGACCTTTACAAGGAAATCGACGCAGTACATCAACGCTTGACACGAGAGAGGTGCCAGCATCTCCTAACGCCATCTCAAGCAGGAATGGGAAGTCGACTTCGACTGCTCGGGCATATACTAAGAAGAACGCCGGATCGTCTCGTACAACACGCTTTAAAAATGCTTCCAAATCCTGTCTGGAAACGGCCACCTGGGCGTAGGCGAAAGTTCTGGACGGATGTGGTTAAAGAGGATTTAAAGTCACTCGGCATCGAAAGACAGTTCAGGCGCGATGTTTCGTTTCGCAGGAAATGGAATAGTGACAGCTGGATGGAATGTGTTCAAATTGTGGCTGAAGACCGTGAAAAATGGACACGGCTGACTACTAGGACGGCACACCTCGGTGAAGATGCGGAATGACCGCGTCAGGCGAAAGCCAACCGATTAAGTCAAAGTCAAGTCACTGAATAAAGAAAATTCCGAAAATGTCAACAAAAAAGGTAGTGTAATTTTTATACTTCCAAACAATCTTATGGAGAGAATTTTTATTAAGAAGGTAGGTTGTGACAAAATATAAAACAATTTCAACCTTCAGCTATTACAAACAACAACAGAGCTACTTTTATTGCAGTAGTTAATGTTTTCTATCGAATGTTTTCATGAACCTATGTGTGAAGGAATAATCTGTGTTTGATCGCTCTGATGAAGAAATTTTCAGAATTATTATGTATTGTGGAACCATTTAGGGATTGATAAGATGCGTGGGGAGTAGAAAACCCGATTTTCACCCACGTAGAATGCCGCAATCCCTTATAGACTCGGCTCGCCGTGCGATATGGTGTGTGTACGCAGCTACACAGCGCACACGGGAGTGGACGCGCACAGAACATTAATAAAAATGTATTTTATTACAAAACGGGGAGGAGAAAACGATTGAAACCGAAGGAAATGGTAGATGGTAAAGGTAGTCTATTCTGGATGTACCCACTTTAGAAGTTTAATGTAAATAAACAAAAATAGAGCGGGCGTAAATATTTAGCCGTGATAAGGTTCATTCAAACGAACCTAGTTGATCAAAACTAGCATTAAACTGAGAGCAAAGGATATAGTGAGAAAGAGGAGAATCTGGCAAACATTTTAGCATCAATGGGACCGGTTTTTAATGTGATTTAAGGACCTTAAATCTCGCCCCGGTTTTACCCCGAAAACCAGGGCAAAACCGGGACGAGTTTCAAGGTCCTTAAATCGCATTGAATGTCAAAGCTTCTAATACTAAAATGTTTGCCAGATTTTCCTCTTTCTCGCAATGCTCTTAGTTCTCATGTTCATGGGTGTTTTTAATCAACTAGGCTCATTTGAATGAACCTTATCATGTCCAAAAAATTCACTCCGCTCCAACATAGTTTGTTTACATTAAATTTCTATAATGGATACATTCAAAGTATCCTATTTCTGCCTCCTTCCATTTACTCCAGGTTCAATCATTTTCTCCGCCCCGTTCTGTAATAAAATACATTATTTAATTAATACTGCGTGCGTGCCCACTCCAGTGCGCGTTGTGTAGCTGCGGACAAACACCATATCGCACGGCTAGCCTAGTCTATGAGAGATTGCGGCATTCAAGGTGGATGAAACTCGGGTTTTTATGTACAGGTTACTTCTCAATGGGTCATTCGCTTCTTTCATAGGAACTTGCAGTCTTCAATTTTTTCAGTTGGCTTTCTTCACAAGTCACATTCTCATGAATAAAAATCTATTGACTAGTTGTGATGCTGACTGTGCTATCTGTACTTTTAAACTGTCGAAATAAATCCTAGCCTGTTTGGATGATTCCGGGCGGAGTAAGCAGCGGAGCGGTCGATCATGGCAAAGTATAATAGTGATAAAAAGATTTTGACATGATAAGCCCGATAAGCCTTGCTTCGACCGGCTCAAAATGAGCGACCTAGGCTATACATCAGTTCGCTAATCTTCTTTCGAACTTGAATGATAGTTCTCCTGGGCGCTGTCTTTGTGTTATATATTTGCCTCGAATCGGTAGCCACCCACGTAATCAATGAACGAACATGACACCACATCAATCCTTACTTGCTACAAGATAACAGAGAAATGTTTATTCCTTCATCGAAACAAACTTTGACAACAACTATGGATTATTGCGAACACAACCTGCATCTCTATCAATAATTTGAATTCTTTTAGTGTTCGACTCAAAAATCGGGGAAGAAGATATGACAAATCAGAATAATAGTGCGTATTATTTTTTTCCTGAAATTCGACAGAACATGTACCTCGTTCTTTTTTTTGGTGTTCGGTTTAGGCACCCCCCTTTGTCCTCTCTGCAACGTCTAATATGCACCCCTCTAAGGTTAACCGGGGGCGGCATGCATGAACGCAGCGAACGGTGCCAGGGAGCCGCTCCGCGTGCCATGCGCGCAGCGTCGAACAACGGGGCGGCCCCTAATTTCGTGGCGTGTATTAATGTGCCTGATTTTCGGGGCCGCCCCGTTGCTCGACGCTGCGCGCATGGCACGCGGAGCGGCTGCCTGACACCGTTCGCTGCGTTCATGCATGCCGCCCCGGGACGCGTGCCCAGCCCTGCGCTCAATAGAGGGTAAGCCGGCAGATGGCCCTTGGAATCCACAAAGTGGATTCTTACAAACAATCTGTCAATGAGAGATTCCTCGATGGCCCTTTTAACGGAGGCTTGAAAAAGGGAACTCTTGTTTTCAAATAGATCTGTCTCTGCGGCGACCCGCGTGCTCGCCAGCGAGGAATTGTTTTCCAAAAATAGATCCTGGAATAATACTCGGAATTAAAATATTTCAAGAGTAGTTTTCTATTTGAAATCCAAATAATTTAGTGTTGCTTTAAACTTTTATTCACATTCGGTGGACACCTAAAATTTTTGAACGCTCTTTTGCCATTCAGTGCTCGTTATCTAGCGCCCTTTTGACAATGGCAGCTAGCTTAAGTTCCTCCTCACCTATCATTTTACTGCAAAAACTCTCGTTCACATTCTCTAATTCACATTACCCCCTAGTGAACTTTAACCAAGAGTTCAGGCTTCTGTTAGTCTCCAGATGAAGGCAGCGTACGAGCGAAAACCGTATCGAATTTTTTCCCATTTTCCCAGGTTAAGATATGTATATCGCAGAGATGCCACCGAGAACATTCAAATTTGAAAATCCCCGCTGAGTAACGGCTTGATGAATGGATCAATTTCAAAAAGTCGTCGCTCTTCAGTCAATTGCCGGAGTGTCTCCTTATCCTGGCTTTCTCTCGTACGCGCTGAAAACCACTCACCGTTTTTTGAGTTTGAATCATTCGCTGGGCCCGCCTGAGCACGTGGGTAGAGTTTGTCGGGTCACCGACGCATCATTGGGAAGATATGGGAGATCGAATGCCTCGAATTCCACCAAAAGAGGCCGGCCTTCCGACAGCCATGTGGCCTCAAATGAGAAAAGAAGGTAGCTTATCAACAAATGATACATCAACTTCCACTCATTTACGCGATATAGCTTGTTGAGAATCTTCTTTCTTTTTCGTTTTATGCCACAAGGCTGTCAGAAAGCCGGCCTCTTTTGGTGGAATTCGAGGCATTCAATCACCCATATCTTCCGAATGATGCGTCGGTGACCAAAGAAACTCCACCAACGTTCTCAGGCGGGCCCAACCAAAGATTCAAACTCAAAAAAAACGTTGAGTGGTTTTCAGCGCGTACGATGCCTTTAATCCATCAGACTATCTTGATCGTGAACGTTGCCTCAGAATTGCCTAACAGTCCTAATAATGCAAAAACAAAAAGTCCGAAATCATCACCAGAAAAATGCACATATAGGATACTCCTAATTGGCAATGAAAGAGATCATGGAATGAAAAACGTCTTTTTTAGCGTTCGCCTGATAAGGCTTCCGCCCGAAAGACCAACCACCTAATTAGGACGGGTTCATACTTCGCGCGGCCAGCGATTGCCACTATGAGTATCAGACGGCGTAATCATCGATCCATATGTAGGGTACCGTATTTTCTCTTTTAGAAGTACATGTATCTCTAATAATCAGACCCCTATTTTATATGTACTTCTATTAGAGGTGTACTTCAAATAGAGGCTTTACTTCTAATTCTCAGCCCTCTCTTTTTGGTGTACTTTTATTAGAGGTGTAATTCTAATAGAGGGTGTACTACTTCTATTATTCGGCGCCATTTTTTGAATTTCCAATGGTAGACTCTTCACATTTTATGAATTCCAGTATAACACCAAAAAGTTGTATTTAATAAAATTTCGGACTTGGCTCAATTGAATCGATGCTTGCACAATCTCTGATATCATATATTCACACCTTTCCCAAGTAAATTTCTTCCAAAAAATGTATAAATTCGTTTTCGATTTTGTTGACACGTGCTTCATCGACTTGTTATGCTTAAAACAATTCAAAGGCAGCGTTCACGATGAACATCATCGGTGACTTTCCACAGTGAAATGATAGACGAGGAGGATTCTAGGCTCCCAGTGTCGAAAAAACGGTACAAAACGAGCCAGGAATGGCAAAATAACAGATGCAACAAGCGTTTTGGTGTCCCAGAACCGCCCGGTGCTCCACTTCCTCCCCCTCGATGTGAACAAATGAAGACTCAGGTTACAGGAATAATCAAGTCAAGGAAGTACTGATAAGTGAGCTGATCGCTTGATTGCACCTTTATAGCGGTCAATTCCTCCACGCTCAAAAATCAGCGTAAAAAAGGAAGGGTCTACTTTGGCTCAAAAGCTCGTCTTTTGCGTGGTTTTTAAGCATGCCTTGCTATATAGGGCACCAGACCTTCTGTAAACCTAGGTGATATCGGAAGTGAAATTTATTGTAGACACTGCCTTTAACTGATCGCCTTTCGAGCCGTTCAGAGCGATTGAAAAGCGCGGTTCTTGACCGACCTGACAACAGCTTTTCCAGAAGCGAATTCTTTGCGATCACAATTCACTATAGGTAAAGTCTACAATTGGTGGTTTCTGATAAGCGATTTCTATACGTAAATGATCCAATCTTCGTAACGCTGAGGAATCTTGGTTTTTCAAGCACCGCTAAAGTCAGCGTCTAGGGCCAAAACAAGTCGACTTTGATCGACTGAAACCCAATCTAACGAAAATATTTGTAAAAACCTAAATAAACTCCGTTCATTCGCCGCGAATAACACCAATGTCGAACTTTAGCTCTGCGTTTTTTCCTGGTCATTTAAAGCTTGCTGAGGTTTGATCGTAAGTTGTCCCATACAAGCAATCTTTGTCCAAAAAAGGGATGGCCGATAGTTTTTTTGTTAATATTCTAACCTCACATTATTGAAAAAAATCTCGGGCAAACTGGTCTCTCTCAAATGCCACATTTGTGTTGCCAATCACTTAACCAAGTACCGGGGGTCCACTCCAAAAAGAGGTGTACTTCTAAAAGAGGTGTACTTCAAATAGAGGGTGAACTTCTCATACTCAGACCTCTATTTTATATGTACTTCTAATAGAGGTGTACTTCAAATAGAGGGTGTACTTCTAATACTCAGCGTTCCCTTTTGGATGCACTTCTATAAGAGGTGTACTTCAAATAGAGGTGTACTTCTATTAGAGTAAATACGGTAATCATTGTGCTGCGTCAAGTCTGAACTCGTCCAGAGGGAATGTGGAAAGTGCTGAATGTATGTATCGATGTTCATCCCGAGAATGAATGTGATCAATCAAAATTCGTTTTGAATCGCTTGGATCGCAAATAGTGACGGGTCGTCACCCACGTCGCCAGACGACAAACCAGTATTCCAAGATAGATTGGGACGACCATCAAAATTTGATCTGAAATGGATGACTCAGACAGTCGGGGCTTAGTACGTCGGCATAATACCGTTATTAGGGACAGGGTCTCTCTACACACGGAGGGAGGAGCACGAACGAGATTTCATGCTGTGGCGACGCGCGCGGCGGAATTTTTTATCTGATTACCCCATCACTGGAGCGCGCTTGCCACGATCTCGCGAGATTTCATGACATTTCATGCGTTTATTGATTCTCATATGACTATTTCTTTATGTTTCATAATCTAGAGCCAAACTGGTTGTCGGCGGCAACGATCCCATCACTACATCTTAAATGGTGCTCGATCTTTAATACCATATTACATTTTCTATAAACATCAAGGCACGAGAACATACAAGAGTTATTGAAATGAGTGTCCAGGGTAAGATGATAAGAGGAACAACTCAGGAACATAAAGAAAAGTCATGTGAGAATGAATAAAAACATGAAAGCCCGTGAAATCTCGTGAGCTCGTGGCAAGCGCGCTCCAGTGATGGGGTAATAGGATAAAAAGTTCCGCCGCGCGCGTCGCGTCAGCAATGAATCTCGTCCGTGCTCCTCCCCCGTGTGTAGAGAGACCCTGTCCCTAGTACGTCGGCATAATACCGTTATTATGCCAGGGCAAACCTGGCGTACTAACGCTCGTTGTGTGCAGGAGCTGCTGGTTGCGGCAACGTACATACGCTGGCGTGCTAACGCTCATTATCGACAGAATATGGACTGACACCTTCCTTACCGGTGTTGAGTATAATTCTTGTCACGGCCAGGCGGCCATCCTCGGCGCGGTCCGCAACAAGGGTATCATCTTGGCCCAGGTCCACGACGGGGAGGCTTTCCTCGCGGAATATTAGTCGAGACAGCTCAGGAAAATGCACCGTTAAAAAGCTTGGATTTAGCAAAACGCTTGAAGCTTGGAAACTCCATTGTCTCGGAAATCGAGCTCATAAGCGCATTGTTCGCTGATTCTAGGCGATTTCTTCTACGACATGTGCTTTGAACGCAGCGCCCGCGCTGAAAACCACTTTTGGGTTTTTCAGCTCAATCCAATCTTCTAGCCATGTGAAGATAGTTGGCAAAGGTTGAGGCCTTAGTGTTGCGTATTCATAATGCTATAGCCTCTTGGAAACTGCTCCGCGTTCCGAAAAGACGTTTTCCCGGTCGATCATCTAGCACGAGGAGCAGAAGCGCCAAGACAGACTCCGACAGACAGGAGAAATCTTAAATTCTGTTCTCTCTATTTTGACAGGTCCTCGTATTCAAACCTGCGTAATCAAAGCTTCTGATTTTCAGAGTATTTCCGATAACAGAGAGGCGAAAAGAATATGGCAACCTAATAAGTTATGTGGGCTAAACGAATTCAGACGTCCAAATTTCCGACGTTTGTGTATCACACAAGTCACACCGCACAGACGTGAAAAAAAGAAAACTCAGTGCTCCGAAATTTACCCGAAGTTTGAAATTTTTGTGTGGCCTACTCGCTAAATATCACAACGTAGTAGATCTACCTACGTACTCAAAACAGCAAAAATTGAATTTGGTTTTTTTTTGCGCGCACGCTGCCTTTAAAAACGGCCCTTACCCGAAACTCTGCTATCACTATGTGCAGCCGAGCATGGGAGTTCAAACTTCCGTATTTCGAATAGTAAAATGGGCACGTCACAATCGTTGACAACCTAAGAAAGACGTAATAATCCGGGGTTGTAGGCGCATGACACCGGGGGAGGAGCTCGGATGAATTAATGTAGAAAAGGAATTTCTATAGAAAAGTTTCTGTTTCATCGCCGCTACAAAAGCTGTCATAGGTTCGATGAACGTTTTCTTACTGGTGAGGACTATATTGTATCAGACATAAGCATCGATAATCCCGAGATTTTGATAAAAATAAGCGTCAGCAATATTCTTCAATCATAGAGAGTTTTTATCGACTCATCCAGATAAAGTTTTGCCTGTCAATTCCTTCGATTTATGGATAACTCAGTAATTTGTTACCGTTTACCACTGTGATTTAGGAGCCACAGCTTGGTGTGTCTTTCCACAAAATACCTGGGGTGGTAGTAAACTGACCAAAACTCGCAGTTGAGAACCGTGATCAGCTAGCGGTTATCAGGTTGAAATCACGTGATAAACCGGCATACAACCCTCCATTTAACCCGGAGATGATACCCTCACCCTTCCCTGCTCTCAACACTTTCATCCCTTACCACACAGCTCACCTCGAGCGTTCCTATGCTTCTGTTTACTAACCTTCTATAGTATGGTGCACGCAAAGCGCGCACCTGATTTGGAAAAGGATTGCTTCTGCGCAAACCCCTCGTTACAGAATCTCGTTTTGGAATATAGTTCCAAACTTGGCATTTTCACAAAATTTAGAGCAGTAAAGGTTCTTAACACTGCCCCAATTTCAGAAAAATCCGTTCTGTGGTTCTCGAGATATGTATGGAAAAATTTGTGAATTACAAAATGTGCGTGTGTGTGTGTGTGTGTGTGTGTGTGTGTGTGTGTGTGTGTGTGTGTGTGTGTGTGTGTGTGTGTGTGTGTGTGTGTGTGTGTGTGTGTGTGTGTGTGTGTGTGTGTGTGTGTGTGTGTGTGTGTGTGTGTGTGTGTGTGTGTGTGTGTGTGTGTGTGTGTGTGTGTGTGTGTGTGTGTGTGTGTGTGTGTGTGTGTGTGTGTGTGTGTGTGTGTGTGTGTGTGTGTGTGTGTGTGTGTGTGTGTGTGTGTGTGTGTGTGGTGTGTGTGTGTGTGTGTGGTGTGTGTGGTGTGTGTGTGTGTGTGTGTGTGTGTGTGTGTGTGTGTGTGTGTGTGTGTGTGTGTGTGTGTGTGTGTGTGTGTGTGTGTGTGTGTGTGTGTGTGTGTGTGTGTGTGTGTGTGTGTGTGTGTGTGTGTGTGTGTGTGTGTGTGTGTGTGTGTGTGTGTGTGTGTGTGTGTGTGTGTGTGTGTGTGTGTGTGTGTGTGTGTGTGTGTGTGTGTGTGTGTGTGTGTGTGTGTGTGAGTCCAGTGAAACTTTTGAATGGTAGAAACATGGTTGTGCCAGTGAGAGAAATGGAGTGGTATTGTGATAAGAGTGAATTGATTGCAAGCGCTAGGGTAGGTCTCCTTTACGTCCATCAGGAACCGTATGCACACCGTGTATTGTGCGGGTTCCGACTGGAAGTGTGCCATGCGCCCGGGAAAGCGTGTGGGACCCGACTTGAAAAGCGCCAAGCGCCTTGGAAAGAGGGCGAGACGCAACTGCGAGTACGCCAAGCGTTACGAATCGTGTGTTCGACCCAACTGGGAGGACCGGCAAGGGAGTGAAAATCGAAAACGCGGTTGTGATTCATCCGTTCATCTACTCGTTATTGGGTTCGGAAACCATGAGAAAGTATGTGAACTGTGGTGGTGCTAGAAGGGGTGGGCAAGTGTTATGCAGGAGGGGTCTACTACAAAACTGCATGAACATTTGAAAGGTTATATCTGAGGGTGTAATGTGCCTTTAAAAGGAAAACTTTGCTAAAATAATGTGAAATTAGCTAACTGTTTTGTTTTGCTACGGATTAGTATGATTTGGAAATGAAACATTTGTGAGAAACTCGTTAAAAGAAGTGAAATGTCTTATGCTACTGATTTGGCATGGGAACAAACTCGAAAGAAGCGCTAAAAACTCAGTGAAATGATTCATCGTTGATTTGGCTGTGAACTTGTTTACTAAAAAACAATGACATTGAAAAACCAAAACACGCACATCTCTTCTGAAATCAACCCAACACTTGCAGTTAAGGATAACAAGTCTAAGGTCTCATGAAAACGAGATCTAACGCAATTTGTTCGCTACTGACGCTATGTCTTCGTGTCCTAAACGCTTTCACTGTTCACATTGTATGGAAACGTTTTTGCTGCTAGACTTAATCTTGTTCTCATTTAATTCAATATGCGCTCCCAGAAAAACCCCTTCTGACGCGTGATTTGACTCTCATAATTCATAGAGCTCCTGCCAAATCCGTTTGCAACAATTTCATTTACATTTAATGATTACCGTATTTTCTTTTTGAAGTACATGTACTTCTAATACTCAGGCCTCTGTTTCAAGTGTACCTCAATTAGAGGTGTACTTCAAATAGAGGCTGTACTTCTAATTCTCAGCCCTCTCTTTTTGGTGTACTTCTAATAGAGGTGTACTTCTAATACAGGGTGTACTTCTAATATTCGGCGCAATTTTTCAATGCACGATGGTAGACATTTCGCATTTTTGGCAGTTTTCTAGTTTAACATCGAAAATTTGTATGTATTGAAATTTCAGACTGCAACCACGAAAACATAGCCACTTACTATGCTTCTCTGGGTCAAATTCCGGTCCGCAATTGCGTCTCGACACGCTTTGCGGCCGTACGCTTTCGAATCGGTCGAGTTTCGAGCTTCAAAGCCGACTCGATAAGGCTTTTATACAGTTTCCTTAATTCTTTTTAGTTTCCAGATTCCGAAACCCACCTAGAGTCAACAGATCGGCGGCTGCGGCGCTGGAAATTCTTCCGACCCGGGAGCTTGCAGCCGCAAAGCGTGTCGATACGCAATTGCGGACCGGAATTCGGCCCAGAGAAGCACAGTAGGCTGGATCAAAATAGGGCTGCCAAAGTCACTGATATCATATTTCGAAAACCACTATTAACATCCTCCCAAGTCAACTTCTTCCAAGAATGGTATAAGTTCAATATTGCTTTCGTTAGCACGTACTTTGTGAGGAAGAGAAAAATTAATAGAAATCGAACCGTTAGGCTTAAAAAAAACAATGGAAATGCGAGCCTTTCTCCATATCCCGAAGCCGTTGAAAAGGTGCTGTTTTTGAACGACTCAAGTCGTTCAAAAAGTGGTCAATTGACAACAGCTTTAATGCGAATTCTTTGCGTCCTCAAACCACTTTGGGTTAAGTCTACCACTGGTGCTCCCTGATTTCCTCGTCGTATGAACGATTTCTCTACATGAATGATCCAGTCTTCATAACGCTGGGGAATCTTGGCTTTCCAAGGACCGTTAAAGTCAGCGTCTTGTGTCAAAACAAGTCAACTTACAAGGGAAGTAGAAGAAGCGTAGGTCTGAACGGTAGAAATCGTGGAACAGTGTTGATGACCCGCCGCGAAACATAGACCTGAAGGAGTTATAAGCTCCGAAAGTTTGACGGCCATCGATCTCCTCCTAGTCTACGATTTCCCAGGCGCCGACTCCAACAGCATCGACGGCGCAGAGGAAGGGATGGCTGATGGTAGGCACTAAACCAGGGTTCGAATCCTCTCCACAGCTTCTGTTTTGCAAATTCACGGAACTTCCATATTTTGATCAAGAATTATATCCCAAATGTAATTTTATCTTTTTGCTGCGCGATCTGGGCATACCGACGTTCAAATAGACTTGGGTACAAGGAATTCAACGATTCGCTTCCCATCAAGGAGTTCCCATTGATTTGGAGAATTTACATGATTCGGAATTATTACAACACATATTTGGAACAATTTTATCAGTCTGTGGGACGCAAAGCACATAACCAATTTCAGCACCAAAGGTAAATGGGCACATTATGCATGAAACATAAGCAAACTGCACAGTAAGGACAGCGAATGAACGCGATAGGCTCCTGGCAACCTATCTCCTCACAGGGGCCAAGCTCTACTGGGAATACGAGATCAGTTGGACTTTCGAAAAGACCCGGGCGGTCCAGAACGTGGCCGGCCTTGAACCACGCGCACTCTACAAGCTTTTCGAGTGATGGATGACACAAGATACGGTGTACCAGTGACACGACCTAAAAATTCGAAGTTCTGATTGTGAGGAGCGCAATAGTCATAACTGAAATCCATGTACCTTCAGAATATTGTCTCGTTTCTGGATGTCAAAAGGAAGATCGTGGACGATCACGTGCGAGTGCAATCGCTTATGCAGCGCTTTCACCTAGCTGAAAAACACGACGTCTGCCGGCTGAACCAGGCTCGTAGCGCCAGGTGGTACCGTAAAAATCTGCAAGTTTTTCCCAGCTGGCACAAGAGCCTGTATAGCGTTCTGATTGGAAAAACCACTCCACGAGTCGAGGAGCAGAACACAACTCTTCGGCATTTGCGGCATGAAAACATGCTCGAAAAATTCATGTGTTGTTGACGTCGTCATGATATGGGATGATCCGCTGACGACGCGAAGATTCTTCGTCTTGAATACACCCTTCAATGAGAAGCGGCCGCCCGGCTCTGGCAGTTGAACAAAGAGCATTTCTCCGACCTTGCCTGATGCGAAAATGAGGGGCATGATGGTCAGGCTATGGGTAGTCGCAGGAGCCGACTGCACCAACCGCACCGTCTTCTTCTCCCCTTTGAAGGACAATCATCTCGGCATCTGTAAATTTGGAACATAGCTGACTTTCTTCTATCTCTTCCGAATTAGTAGTTTTTTACTCACCGTTTTCTCTTCGTTCAGGCCGGACTGGTCGATATTGACGAAAGATGCGATTGGGATAACGTTCATTTTTGCTCTAACCTTTGCAACAAAATCAGCGGCAGCTCTCTCGACTGTTTTTTGATCCAGAAATGACTTTTTTTGCACGAATCGAATTATGCGACGCCCGGAGATTCCAACATGTCTCTTGAAGTTGTTCAGCCAACAGTGGGAGGCCTTGAATCCAAAAACTGGATCAGGCATTCCACGGTTAACTACCAGAGCGAGTAACTTGTTCCAAATATGTGTTGTAATATTTCCGAATCATGTAAATTCTCCAAATCAATGGGAACTCCTTGATGGGAAGCGAATTGTTGAATTACTTGTACCCAAGTCTATTTGAACGTCGGTATGCCCAGATCGCGCAGCAAAAAGATAAAATGACATTTGGGATATATTTCTTGATCAAAATATGGAAGTTCCGTGAATTTGCAAAACAGCAGCTCTCGAGAGGATTCGAACCCTGGTCTAGCGCCTACCATCAGCCATCCCTTCCACTGCAACATCCATGCTGTTGGAGTCCGCGCCTAGGAAATCGTAGACTAGGAGGAGATCGATGGCCGTCAAACTTTCGGAGCTTATAACTCCTTCAGGTCTATGTTTCGCGGCGGGTCATCAACACTGTTCCACTATGTAAGACGTGAACATTCTCACATGACATTTGATTTCTACCGTTCAGACCTACGCTTCTTATACTTCCCTTGTTAGAATGATTAAAACCCAATCAGATCAAAATTCTCGTAAATTGTCTGAATGAATTCCGTGTATTCGCCGTGAATAGCAACAATAAGAAGTTTAAGCTCTGTGTCTTTCCTTGGTAATTTGAAGTTCGCTGAAGTTTCATCAGAAGTTGCCCCATACAAACAATCTTTGACCGAGGAAGTGATGGCCGATAGTTTTTTTCTGTAAATATTTGAACCTCACAATATTGAAAAAACATCTCGTGCAAACTGGTCTCTTTCAAATGCCACATTGGAGTTGCCAAACTTTTACTCGAGTAGCGGAGGTCCATTCAGAGAAGGGGTGTACTTCTAAAAGAGGTGTACTTCAAATAGTGGTGTACTTCTATTAGAGGAAATGCTGTATGTTATCTGCATATACCAACAACAGCCAAATCGATTCAATATCTTCACTACATTTAGGAAATCAGTTTGATAGCCAAATCTAATGGAACAATTTCACGACATTTTAGAGCTATGCCGAATCCTTGACCCTTTCTGCGGAGCCCAACTTTCAGAAATTTCACAACTTTTTTCAAGGGTTTCCCTTCTACAATATCGTCAAGCTCTAAAAGTCAAGTGGTTTTTTTTTCGAAAACATAGTGGTAGTAATGAAGAAACAACCGCTCCGCTGATAAGACTGCAAGATAATAGTTGCAACGCGGCTTCCTACAAATAAGATAGCATTCATTCCCGAGCTACTCACAGTCGTATTATCACTATCGTAGATGCGAAGATGACCGTGATCCAACGTGTCGCGACCGTGATTGTGGCGTCATCATGAGCGTCGCGGTGCTGTACTCCCGCTTCCTCTTATCGTATGACTCCGCGTAGGTCTGTGTTTTTTCTCCTATCGGAACTCTTACGCGGAGTGTCCCCCGATTCGCCTGAGAAGTTTCATCGCAATCGCTCCCCGGTCTCAAAAGATACGGCGCCTCAAAGTACGAAGAAATTACGCGCCCGTCGTTGCGACGGGTCGCTGAGGGGTGTTCGGCCGGGATCATACTTCTGACGACGAGCGACGCGACGCAATGTTTACCATTAATATCGACCAAAAATCGATATGCTTGAGATGCACGGTTGCTGTCGCTGTTTGCGGGAAGTATGATCCCGGCCTTATAGTTTTGAGTGGCGTAGCCATGGCATACTCCGTGGCCGTGGCGACAGCCCGTCGCTGTGCGCTGCACATCGACGTGATGTCGCTGGGCCCCGATCATTTCCCTGAGAAGTCTATTTTTCTTTCCTCTCAGACTTTTTCAACATTCCTGTAAATCTATGGAATCAAATCTTCTCGAATGTGTCAATGACATGACTGAGTACATGGATGCTAAGAAGGGCTGTGATGTAGTATATTTTGATTTCGCCGAGGCGTTTGATTGGGTAGATCATGTTAAATTGATTCACAAAATCACTAAACTGAAATTTCATCCCCTGGTTATAGCGTGGTTGTTGGGTTACCTCGAAAAACGAAGTTTTCAGGTGAGAATAGGTTCTTGCTTCTCAACGGCCAGAGGAGCTAGCAGCGGAGTGCCGCAGGGCGGAGTACTGTCTCCAATCCTATTTGCACACTGCCGAGCTCCCTACTATATTAGAGAGATGCAGAGTCAAATGCAAACAATTTGCAGATGAAGTTAGGATTTATAGAATAATAGAAAGTCCTACTGACCATATTGAGATGCAAACCGCTTTAGACCAGATTTACAACTGGTCACTCAGTTGGGAGCTACGTTTAGCCCCTGAAAAGACGATTTATATGAGAATTGGAGCTCCAGGCTTTCCAAGTTCTTATAAACCTGCTGATCAAGCTTTGAATTCTGTGGATTCGGTTAGAGACCTAGGATTTCATTATGATAATAAACTGGATTTTATGAATCATTATAAGCATCTGAGTAACTAGGCTTTTTCGCGAACTTTCCTTATCTTTAAAGCGCTCTCAACGTGTGATAAAGATGTTCTTGTTAGAGCCTATAAAACTTACATAAGGCCAATCATGGAGAGTGGGTCATCAGTTCTTTCTCCACATAAAAAGAAAGACATTTCATTGCAAGGGCTTTCCAGTTACCTTACAGTAGCCTACCCAATTCGAAGAATAGGAACAGGGAGTTGTTACTACACACATTAGAATCTCGGCGGAAGGTTTGTGATGTCGTCACTGTCGCTAAAATGTTATCAGGTATCATGAGAGTAGATGTGTCTAAATTTTACAGTATAGTTCATTCTAGAACCAGAGGTGGTACAGAGAAAATTTCATATGCAATCCCAAAAATACCCTAAGGTTTTGCTCGTTTACTTGTAGGGCTGGGTCGCTTTTTGTTTTTTTCAGAGAAGGCGTATCTGCCGTTCGTTCCGGTGTGAGATCATTTAAACGTATTGCTCGAAAAAAGTTACTGTCTTTTTAGCAGCAGGCTCGGTGGTGGGTTGGAGCTTATTATGTATCAGTGATTCATATTTGCGCTCAAGCTGTGGGTTACTAATGCACTGTGTTTCTAACGTTTGCCTTATGCATCGTATTTCATGAATAAATAATGAAATTTCCAAGAAGGTAGCGTCAATAAATGATCAATCATGCCAGTAGTCACTTAATCAGCATTTTACCATTTCTAGGCATAATTCCCGGTCGCACAGTTCTCGTTGCATAATTTTTTCTCACTTGGGCATATTTTCCGTCTTGCTCGAATCTTTTTGACATTATGAAATGAAGAATCATATCGGAGTACCATCTCTGCCAATTCGAGACTTGATGCCTCAGCAAAAGAGACTTGATAGTCATGTACAAGTCGGCATAAAGTCTTAATTTGCCGCGCTAATTTCACTGTATGGGTGAATTTACCGCTAGGATAGGTGAGAATGGGGTAAATATCTCGTGAAAATGGTGCGAACTCGCAGCGAGAGAGGGTCCAAATTACCGCGAGAATGAGGTGATTTTACCTCGAAAAATGGGTGAGTTTACATCGAAATTTCACGAATTTGAAGGTCCACAGCACAGAAAGCCCCGCCTTCTCCGCAAATGGACGTAATCTTCACCGAGGTCTGCGGTGAGGAGCCACCCTCTGCGGACCCCGGCGTAACTCGCCCCTCCCCCCCCCGCCGTGAGGATACCTACTGTATCCTCCCAGTAGCCAAAATTATGCTGGCCTCCGGAGAGTGACCCGAAGTCACCTTTCAGGGCCGGCATCAGAATGCCGAATGAGAACTCTAGTGAGATGAGGCGGCTTTTATACCGGCTGTGCTCGCAGTAAACACATTGAGACGTGATCAATAGTTTTATCATGTTTTCGCTGAGATGTTTTCTTTTGTTTAGACATTTCTGAGTTGCCAGCAACGGCGGTAATTTCACCCTTTGCGCTGATTGATATCCAGCCGCTCAACAACTGATATGCATTAACATGTTAGTGCTGGCGGTATTTTCACCCTTTGCGCTACTCAGGCAGAAAATGGTCACACAACCGGTCACTTTTTGGGTGCAATTCAGTGCAAATCGTAGTGACCGGTTGTGTCCCCGACAAGTTTTAGGGGCGGAGCTCGGTTTTCACCACGCGGTCGGCCTAATCGAGATTCGATCAAGGTTCCTTATAACCCGGGCAACATCTAGCCATAGCACATTAAATTCTCAATCAAACCCGCGCCGTATACGGCTCACAATCTTGCATAGAGTAACTGCGCCGCCGGCTGGAGTGATCAAGTGGACTTGCACTCGCTCAAGTCTTTGGATCATCAAAGCGAGGGGTTCCCATGGAAATCTATAGGGCGGGAACACACGCTGGTTCTCTACCCATAGCTCAATTTTTGTGAGGGGGCCCACACTCTTACCGGGTGATGTACCCGAATTAGACTCTAAGTAAACGATAGAGCGCATCCAAGTAGAGGAGGAGGCAGAACCGGGCGCATTGACACTTCATCATTGGTCAGAGCGCCATCTCACCTCGGCGTCACTGGCCTCCGCTTCTATGCTATTGGTGAGTGACTATGACGTTGCCCAGTTGGGTTCCCATTTCTGCCTGAGTAACTGATATCCAATCGCTCAGCAAATTCACCCTTTGCGCGGATAAGCTTTGATGACGGCGGTAAAGATGAATTTGATGCCTAATGATAACAGATTGTGATAAAGATCGCTTTCCCCGAAGAATCAAGTCTCGATTTGGCAGAGTATGAAAATGAAGAAATCGTTCTCGAAACCGCACCATTCCTATGATAGTGAAGCCCAACACTGCGAGTAGCGGGGAAATGGAGGATATTTTTTGAATTTAAAGGCACTGTTCACGATAAGAATAATTTTTCTGCTTTTCCGCCCATCTTGAAGACCGTCCCATGCTGATTCCAATGATGTTTTTGGAATCGTACAAGACCTCCCGGGAACGGAGTTATGGTCCCTCAAAGAATGAGCTGAGGAAACATGGTGGACGTGTTGTCCAAGGCTTGTAACTTCCGTCTTTTGCAGCCGATGTTAGCGAGCCGACCTGAGTAAAGAGAGAAGTTGAGAGTAAAGGGAAGAACAGGGCTATCGGTCGGAAACCATCGCTCATCTCACAATCTCGAGCATTCATTTGTTTACGTCGGTGGGCGTGGAAAGTGCATCTGGGTGTGAAGAGCTGACGGGAGTCCAACTTTAGGGCCGTAGGGGACCGTTCCAAATCAATTTTCTTGGTTTTTTCGACGTTAGGGTTGCGGTAGGCCCCGCAGCTGACAATCTCCACCAAAAAATCAGGCATGGTTTTTATCGTGGACACTGCCTTTTAAAGTCGAAAAAATGAGTTTCAAAATGACCCGATTGTACAGGGTCTAAACACTATCCTAGACGGGGGGAGGCTATTCGAGACAGAAATGAAATGAACCGCCAATTGGTAAGGCTACCAGTCGAAGTACTCAGACATTGGGATAGGCGGACCGCCGGCATTTGCTTGGCGAGCAAAAACCATTCCCTGTGTCGGACAGCCACTAGCCGGCGGTCCGCCAAAACCCTGCCAGCGGTCCGCCAAGACGTTGGCCGCCCACTAGCAGTCTCTTGGCTAATACCTGGCTGCCCGCTGTTGAGCAATCACTTGCCAGCGATCCGCCAGTCTCTTGGCAGACCGATGAATCGAGGTGGGTCCCACACCGCAGATCGCTGCGTAGGAGATCGCCTACGCAACGGTCTGAGGTGGGTGCCCACCCCACCTACCCCCCTAGCCGTGGGGACTTGCCCCTCAGCTGCCAAAAATATGCTAGCCTCTCGAGAGTGACTTCAGGCCACCTACCAAGCCCGGCATCAAAGTGCCGAGTGAACACTCATTGGACTGAATCGCCTTATATACCGGCTGGGCTGATCAATGAAGTCAGAGATCAAACTATAACATGTTAAAACGTGAGTAGTCGTCAACTCTCTCGAGTGCGAGCCATGTGACGACTCATTGTCAGTGCCAAGCGAAGGCCACTGGGCGGTTATGCGCCAGCCGAGTGCCGATTGGTGGATAACTGCTTTTTTATGCTCTAGGTAATTTCGAGGGTTGATTGCCCTTGCCAGCTGCATGCAATTTGTCACGCAGCTTTCAGGCAGCTGGCACATTTTCGCCATCGGTCCGCAGCGAGATCTAGTTGAGATGCCAAGGATAAGCCAGCTGTCGGCCTCGTAATTACCAATTGCCAGCTGAATGCCAGTTATGACCCAGTTGTAAGACAACTGGCACCTATTCGCCAGCCGTCCGTCGCTGGCATTAAATGACATGCCGAGTGTATGCCAATTGTTGGCCTCGTGATTGGCATTGGCCAGCTAAATGCCAGCTGTCCCCCAGCTGTTGAGCAACTGGCGAATTTTCGCCAGCGGTCGGCTGCTCCCAATGTCTTAGTACTTCCATAGAGCTCTTAAAGAAACAATGATTGATAGCGCAGTATCAGGCATCTTTTATCAGAGTTTTCCACCGTTTCTATGAGTAAATCTCGAGTGGCTCCACCACGTCTAGGATAGACCCAAGGTCAGCCGCTCTAGACAAACGTCACCGGCTCATGCTGATGTGGCTCGTCTGCGCCGGCCCATATGTCTGATTCGGAACAAGAACTATAGTTAAGTGCGCTAGAAGAGGACTACCGTTATCTTGAAATTGATGTTATTCGGCTCTCGGAAACAAATTTGGTGATACCCAAATTGGTGACACCCAAATGATCAAGGGTAAAGTATAAAAGAAGTGGAGAGCGGTGTGTCTTGATTCACACACCGTCCTTCTCAAGAGGCCAGCAGTTGAGGATCTGCCTGGACTACAAAGCAGAAAAATAGCACCACCGGTGGTGAAGATGTAGCAAATTCGGAGTCAGAACATAGAAAATTTTAGAGTCAACTCCAGTGATATTTAGGTAGCCCTGTTCTGGCGCACTTAACTGACGTTCATGTTGATTCGGAGGCATGGCTTGCATACGGTGTCCTGAACATTAAACTGAGGTCATGCACACGTCCCTTGATGTCCTGCACACTCCTACCGGGAGTGTCCTTGGCACGCCTCAACAGACGTCCTGCACACCCCTACTGGGGGTCCTGCAACACGTCTCATGTATCCCGCACACTCCTACTGATGTCCTGCACTTAATCCATGAAGTGCTGCACACCACTATTGGGATCCTGCACACGTTCCATGATTTTCTGCACACTCCTACTGAGGTCCTGCACGCATTCTACGACGTCCTGCACACCCCTACTGGGGTCCTGCACACGTCTCATGATGTCCTGCCCACTCCTACTAAGGTCCTGCACACATTCCATGACGTCCTGCACACCCCTACTGGGGTCCTGCACACGTTCCATGATTTTCTGCACACACCTACTGAAGTCCTGCACGCATTCTACGACGCCCTGCACACTCCTACTGGGGTCCATCTCCTTGATGTCCCGTCTACTAAGGTCCTGCACACATTCCATGACGTCCTGCACACCCTACCAGTCTGCACACGTTCCATGATTTTCTGCACACTCCTACTGAGGTCCTGCACGCATTCTACGACGTCCTGCACACCCCTACTGGGGTCCTGCACACGTCTCATGATGTTCTGCCCACTCCTACTAAGGTCCTGCACACATTCCATGACGTCCTGCACACCCCTATTGGGGTCCTGCACACGTTCCATGATGTCGTGCACACTATACATTCCATCCGATGGCCAAAATCGCGTCGGATCGGATTCTCGAATATTGCCGAATTTGCAAAACCGACTCATCGGATAAAACGGATACTTCGGATATCCGACCGGATAAAATCGGATCCACCGGATAATACGGATGAAACAACGGATAAGAAAAATTTTCAGTAGTACCGAAGATTCAGCTTCGTGTATTCAAGCAAATACCATTCTAAAACCAAATTTAATCTTCATATAATATTCGTAGAAAGAAAAAAATCACCGAATTTCGGAAATTTAAAAGCAATAGCTGACATGAGCAGATGGACCGGTACTAGCAAACCTTCAGAGCTGTAATTCACGAAACAATAGTGACGTTTTAGCCATGGTTTGAGGTCGATCGATTCGCACACGATGTGCATAGCCATGGCTACGCTAGCCATGGATGAAACGTGGTTAGCGTTTTGTGAATTCCACCCCAGACTGGAAAAAAATCACAACAAACTATCATGGTGACCATAAAACAAGACATGGCTGGAGATTTCGACTGATATTGTTGGTTTAATCGTACAGCGCATTCGAAGACACGCGTTCAGTCGACTATTTCGGTTTCGTCTTCCGACACATCTTCCTCTCCGAAAATAGATTCGCCACTATCCAAGTCAGCTTCATCATAATCGGATTTACCTCACTGCGCCCAAACTTCTCGGCGGCTACATGTTGGTACAGAGAAAATTTCGAGGTCTGACGTTTGGAAAGTAATGTAGCGCAGCGAATCCTGGGCAGATAAATATATGGTTCCGCATTCCTCGCAACGGAGTCGGCCGAGGCACGCCGCTGCTTGCGAAGGAATTCCAACAGCGGAAACCAGAAACTTTTCGAGGTGACCAAAATTAGGCGTGAGCAAAATGCTCTGGCCGTACACAGCACGAAACATAGAAAAGTTCGAGCACAAGCGGTTAACTTCACAACACCAAGAGTTTCCCTCCCCTTTCAAGATGCGAATAGTAAGTGAACCAGAGGTTAGATATTCTGCAAAGTTGTTTTTCTAAGTGGGCTTATTCGACAGATATACAACTACCTAAGATTGCGGCGGGTACGAGGTACATAGAATCGTGACGAAGGATGACACGCTCCGGTTCTCCGCCACTGAATGAAAGACTGGGAATTTAACAAATTCAAGTACAGGTGTGAAACATCCTTCCTGGATCCCTCTCTACGTTTCCACGTGGACACACGTACGTGTACGTGCTGCTGCAGCCAATTCACGCAACAACATTCTGCGTGCCCTAGCTGGCACCGCCTGGGGCAGCACAAAGGAAGTTCTGCGTAAAACGTATAAAGCCATGGTACTGCATGTTTCGGAACCTCCGAACACTTGCTTAGAGGACTGCAGATAGCTGAGCATGCACGTTTCATGACAGAATAGTCTGCTACTCAGCCCAATCCCGTATATGGCGGTGTGCCTCCTCTAGTCGATGATAGTGAAGCTGACCTGCCCAGGCGTACTCGAACCATCCCAGCAGGTCTTCGATGCGGTCATTCTATCTATGGCAAGGCCTACGCACAGAGGATTGACCAGTCAGTCCCCGATAAATATCCTGATTGTCAACGTGTTGATTCATTGCATATATTTTCATGTCCGGTTAGACCTGCAACCCTGTCTTCCCTAGATTTATGGTACAAGCCGTGTGAGGTTGCCAACTTTCTGCACCGCTGATGCGATGCTTTCTAATGGCTGAGAGGAAGAATAGTAGTACGAAAGAATCTTCTGGATTTCGAAATTGCAATTTTGGCGCCGACAATGCGTCAATCGATACGGTTTTTTTTCCCGAAATCATCCGATTTTCATTCGAAATTACCCGATTTTCAACCAAAATTATACGGTTTTCATCCGAAATTTTCCGATTTTCATCCGATTTCGATCCGATCGATTATCCGTTTTCAGCCGTTTTTCTATCCGATTATCCGGTTTTCTGATCGGATTCTTCGATTTTCACTTTTCCGGATATCGGATATTTCGGATATCGTGTTTTTTCGTCTGATCGGATTTCGGATCAATCTGAAATCGCCATTTCGACGTCGGATCGGATTTCGGATAATTATCCGACCGGATTATCCGACCCGGATATCCGAAACCGACTCCGTCAGACGGAATGTATACTTTAAACGCAGCGCCTGCGCTGAAAACCACTTTTGGGTTTTTCAGCTCAATCCAATCTTCTAGCCATGTGAAGATAGTTGGCAACAGGGCTGTGCGTAATTACGAATTACGATTTACGAATTACGGGCGTTTTCGGCAATTTTTTTACGATTTACGATTTACGAAATTGTGGCCTCAAATCGTAACGATTCGTAACAAATTGTAACAGACCGTGAAAATGCGCTTGAGGGCACAACTTAGACTATTCTCGGCTCCGAGCAGCCTGACAGTTCGGCTCGTTCTCGCAATCTGCGAGTCGGCCTCTGTTGCTGACCATGATCCTTCCGTTCACCCGAACAGCAACAACGGTGGCCATAGATTTAAAAATGAACCGAACTGTCAGGCGCCTCCGATTCCTGTTCGGTGCAACTCGGGGTCCAGAAACCCCCGAGATTTAAAATTTGCTGTCTAGAGCATGGTTAAGTTTGACACTTTTTTTGCAGTCCCAAAATTTTATTTATCTTTTTAATTTCAACTTTCGGTAAAGCCTTTCTCCCAGAGCTTAGTCAGCAGCAGTGGGGTCGATCATGGGATAGGGGCTCTCTACACACCGAGGGAGGAGTTTTCTCGCCTTTTGCAGCTCTAATTCCACTCGGGACCACTTCGATTGCATTGAGTAGTGTGTCGTGCCGAACTGCGTGAACAGGACAACTCCCCTTTTGTGTGCAGAGAGCTCCTCTCTCGTCGGTCATGGCGAAATATAATAGTACGTGGCTGTTCTCTACAGGCTGGCCTATGGAGCAAATAGATTGGAGCCCAGGTGGTCGTACTCTGTGCTCCGATTCTTTTATTATATGGAAGGATAAGCCTGATGATTTTTCAGGCCAAAAAAATTTCTTCTTTCCTGATGCGAATCGACGCGAAATTGATGTTTAATGGGTATTTGACGCGCTGATCACGACTTTGCTATCAATTTTGTATTTAAAAGTCTTGTTAATGAGTTATGGAGTGAGTTTGGGTTGGGGAGGTTGTGTAGTATCAGAATTTGAAGCGTTATCCGATCGATAGTTAAAGAATAGTCCTTGATTACTTTTGCAGAATCCATCCGTGAAGTTTTCGTCGTTGAAGTAGGTTTTTGGGCTACACAGAAATCCTCGAATGGGTCTTAAAGCTGCTTGAAAAGATTTTGATAACAGTTCATCGGGGTTTGGGGCGGGGTATAAAGTCCAGGGGTGGTTATAAGTCACGTTAATGATGTTTTCGTGTCACCAACGCACGAATGTCGTGACCCCAGGTGATGCTGTGAATTGAATCTCTTCCACGATACTGTTTTGGAGTGGTTAGAGATGTGACGAAACAGTGCAATAGTGATGGAGGCCCAGGTGGTCGTACTCTGTGCTCCGATTCTTTTAATATATGGAAGGATTTCGGAACCCTACACAACCTTCACCACTCTTCATCGGTTATCTTCACTCCAACAACCCTATATTTATGGGGATAAACGCTTGCAACTCCACTCAGAGTAACGCTTCGCATATAAAGAGGGAGAATCTGTTTCTGCATCAAAATTGATTTCGAAAATGTATATTTCATTTATAGGGGCCCCCTCATACAAGGGTCTTTCTCTTGAAGGCAGTAATCACGTTAAAAACCTTAATCTTCTAGTTTTCGATGGTTTTGAGTGGATAAGTCCACCAAGTAGACGTTAATGGGGAGAAGTCCCCACAGAACACTCAAACACCGAAGAAAAAACTGCTAAAAAACCTATTAAATATTCATTCACGCCTGTTGGTGTGTTTTGTGCACTGCGGACAAAACGTCAAACCAAACGACGCAAATGGTTTTGAGATTTGAAATTCTTAGGTAAGTGACTTCTTTGTACTCTGTTTCGTGGACCAGAAACTCTTGAAGAATCATATGGTTAAATGTCCATGTCTGGTTACTAGCCTGTTTCGGCACAAAGAATATTCGAAAATTCGGTACCAGTTCCTCTAGTGAAATGAACTTGTGACAACTGCTATATGACTTGGGCTGGGTGACCCAACGGACTGGCTGTTCCACGAGATTTTCACCCACTTCTTAGCCGTTTTTCGTCGTACTTCCGTTCTTACTTTTCTTAGAGGGACCCAAAGCTTACAATTCTGTCAAAAAAACGGGCAGCTTTTTTATCCTGAACTTTTAACAGATACTTTTAACAGATGAACTCTCGAACTGCAATTTTTTCTCAACTTAGTGTTTCGCTCCTTGGTTTCCATTGAAATGTGTTTGGTAGAGCGATGATTCTTTATATTTTCGTATTCAAAAATAGGGCAGAATGTGGCACAGGTTTGGTACTTGATCAAGCCTGAAATTTAACTTTTGTCTATTTAAGTCGTTTCTATCCCAGGTACATATGTACATATGTACCCTGAGAATTTCTTCAAGTATGTACTGTTCAGAATAACCTACAATCGATATGAAAACACCTCATTACTGAAGTGTTGAAGTGTTTCCCTTATCGAATCAGGTTTGGCCTATGTGTGGGTTTGTTACTCATTATCAGTTACGAATTACGATTTACGAATTACGAGGATTTTGAAAAATTACGATTTACGATTTACGAAATTACAAAATCCAGTTACGCACAGCCCTGGTTGGCAAAGCTTGAGACCTCAATGTTGCGTATTCATAGTGCTAAAGTCTCTTGAAAACTGCTCCGTGTTCCGAAAAGACGTTTTCTCGGTCGATCATCTAGCACGAGGAGCAGAAGCGCTAAGACAGACTCCGACAGATCGGAGAAATCTTAAATTCTGTTTTCTTTATTTTAACAGGTCCTCGTATTCAAACCTGCGTATTCGAAGCTTCTGATTTTCAGAGTATTTCCAATAACAGAGAGGCGAAAAGAATTAGGCAACCTAATAAGTTATTGGGGCTAAACCAATTCAGACGTCCAAATTTCCGAAGTTTGTGTATTACACAAGTCACACCGCACAGACGTGAAAAAAAGAAAACTCAGTGCTCCGAAATTTACCCGAAGTTTGAAATTTTTGTGTGGCCTACTCGCTAAATATCACAACGTAGTAGATCTACCTACGTACTCAAAACATCAAAAATTTAATTTGGTTTTTTTGCGCGCACGCTGCCTTTAAAAACGGCCCTTACCCGAAACTCTGCTATCACTATGCGCAGCCGAGCATGGGAGTTCAAACTCCCGTATTTCGGATAGTAAAACGGGCACGCCAAAATCGTTGAAAACCTAAGAAAGACGTAATAATCCGGGGTTGTAGGCGCATTACACCGGGGGAGGAGCTCGGATGAATTAATGTAGGAAAGGAATTTCTATAGAAAAGTTTCTGTTTCATCGCCATTACAAAAGCTTTCATAAGTTCGATGAACGTTTTCATACAGGTGAGGACTATATTGTATCAGACATAAGCATCGATAATCCCGAGATGTTGATAAAAATAAGCGCCAGCAATATTCAATCATAGAGAGTTTTCATCGACTCATCCAGATCAAATTTAGTCTGTCAAATCCTTCGATTTATGGATAACTCAGTAATTTGTTACCGTTTACCACTGTGATTTAGGGGCCACAGCGTGGTGTGTCTTTGCACAGAATGCCTGGTGAATCTAAGAAATTGTTTAACAGCGGTTTTTGTGGGACTCGGATTTTCTCGTTGAGCACTCTGATGCAAGTAAAGCCTAAGTTTGGAGATATTCGGTAGTTTCACTTAACCTAATTCCGATTTCTGATAGTTTTCGGCGTTTCGATTTTCAAATTTCGGTTTCCGAAATGAGCATATTCGTTCCGTTTTCTGAATTCCGACCCCCAAATTTTCCAAAAAAAGCTTCCGCTCATCCCTGGTTAGAAGGTTCCAAACAAGGTCGAAGAAGAACAAAAAAATATGCAGTCTTACTGGTTCATAAATTACTTCACGAAGATTTGAAATACGAAAGCCCACAACTCGCGATTTTTCGAGATTCATCTAAGGTGTATTAGAAAATTTCCTGCTCCACCTCCGGTACAAAAGCTACTGAGAGCTACTGAGATAATCTTATGGGCGTTATGCGAAGATGTTGATGTTCTGAAACTTACGAATGAGAAATTTTAGAAATAAGACCTGTTAAGTGGTTAATTTTTTTTCTCGAGTTCTTTTATTATGGTTTCCATGACGCTGGGTGAGCTTAAAATCCTTCTGATATATTTCCTCTGCCCCGAGCCCAATTATCTTTCCCAGCTGATAATTGGTTGGTGCTTCGAAAATCTTCGGATACCTTTTCCATCAAAAAACCATCAATCTCGTAATTAACTTCATGGTCAGCGACTTTTCTTATCACGACGGTTTACTGAGACTACTAGCGCCCCTGGAGCAATGGATATGCAGATCGCTATCCTTATAATCGCCTTCTGATTTCCAAATAAATAGATAAAGTCGGCACGGATTGCGCTTATACTTTCTCAGGATACTCGCAACCTCGCCCCAGCACGCTTTCGCAGTCAGCGTGCAAGTTGCGGATTGAACGCGTCTGCGGAGATTAGCTGTAGCTAATTCTTCATAGGTTTATGAAAACACATAAAACATTATTCATTACAGTACTAGTCGTGATGTTGTTGCTTGTAAGTGTTGAATTATTTCGAGATAAAAAATGTTTTATCCATTCCCATAACTTACCGTCATAACTACTTAAAATTTTTCTTCATAGGATTCCGCTGAAATTTTGAAATTACACTACCTTTTTTTTTGCTGAAATTCGCGGAATTTTACCTCTTCAATGCTTCTATGAATTATTGTTTATTAAATTCAGGAAGTCAAAATCTTGGCTGCTGAACTCAAAATTTTGGGAAACTCCAAGTCGAATTTTCTCACAAATGGGGGTGCCTAAAAAGTATCGAGCTAAGGGGGGTGCATATTCAAAATCGCCATTACGGAGCGTGTGCCCAGCGTACTTGTTATCCGAAGACAATTTTTCGTATAATGGATCGATTCGGATAATGCCGATTTTAAATTTCCATATATCGGCTTCGCTATCTCAATTTTTGAAGCTAATATTCACTGCTTAAACGACACGCGGTGTACAGTTGACCGCAATGTTAAAAGGACATGGTGCGGTTGCGGACTCGCACTAAAACTACGGTAGAATCTGGCACTTTGCCAGATTTCGTCATCGATCGGCGCCACAGCTGATATCCTCGTGAGCAGAGAGACGACGGTTGGCGCCGATCGATGACGAAATCTGGCAAAGCGCGAGTTTCTTCCGTAATTCAGTGCAAGTCCGCAACCGCACAAAGTCCTTTTAACATTGCGGTCAACTGTAACTCGTCCACTTTCACCCCAAAACAAAAACAACCGTTGCTTCTGTATTTGCACGCAGTTTTCTTTTGTTTATTCGTTAGTTTCCCATACTACCAGCTTCAGACCTTCAATGTATGTCACAAAATCGATACTATTTTCAAGCGTGTCAGCGTGTTTTTAATTCTCAACAGCAGCATACAAATAGATAAATTTGAACAATGAGACATCGGAATAGCAGTATCTTAACACTTCAAATAGTGTTTCCATCAATACTAGAAATTAACTTCGAGGTTAGGGGAGATGCTCAACATCAAGGCTTAGCGAGATTACAAGCGCCCCAGCGTAATCCATTCAGCGTCAGAAATGCTCATTGCAGGTGGATTGTGTTGAACGTTCGCCTGTAGCACGCAGGTGGTAGGATGACTTTATTGACTAACGTTTCGGCGGATTTGCCCTCGTCGGAGTCTGAAACGGTCAAATTTACTTGTAAAATTAATCGGCCAAATGTAGATACTATCCTACAGAAATTCAGACAAATTTTCCAAAACGAATGGCCCGGAAACATAGAACTGAGTGGCATACCTGTTCAAAAGTCCTCAGAAAACCATGTGATCAGTAGAACAACAAAGCGGGTACCAGAGTGACAGAAAGTACCCTAATCAGAAGCCGAGTCTGATGTAGGGTTGCAGTTCCCGTGCTATATTTATACCCTCGTCCTTCCGGTTGACCTTGGGATCTCTCGCACTGATCCAGAATGCTTCCAGCGCTTTCCGCGCACTAGTCTGGGCCTCACGCGCTAGGATCTCCACTCTCACCTCAAAATCATCTCCCTCATGGCAATTAACCCTGTGGCAACCCAGTGCAGTGCCGACCCGCGACCTTTCTTTCCCATCTAGGTGTTCCTTGATTCGCACATGTAAGGGGCGAGCCGTTTCGCCGATATACTCTTCACCGCAGCTCTGACATGTGATAATGTAGATTACGCCCGAAGCGGCGCAGTCGCCCTCCTTGCCTGCTGGGCAGATGACGCAATGTGGGGTAACGCATGCGCGGTCATATTGGCGACTGCGAACCAACTGCTGCTTTAAATTACTGGGAGGGATGGTCAGTAAAGATACAGAGTCTTTCAATCCCGCCCCGCGCAAGCATTTCCTGATAGCGCTGCTCACCTCTTCCAAAATGAAGGGCATTTTGAACAGGGTTCAATCGCTTTGCTGCATGTTCCAGCCCCGATGGCCACCGTGGGTGGGCCTAGTGTTTCGTGTTTCGTAGCCGTTGAGTGTCGCAATTTGGCTAGCAAGCCTTTTCGACTCCTCACGCTCTTCTGAGCCAGAACACACATTTTTAGCGGTGCGAAACATGTTTTTAAACACCGCTCTTTTTGTCTGTGTAGGGTGCGCGGACCGCCAGTGGACGAGAATATTTTTGCTTGATGGTTTGCGGTACCATTTTGTGGTTTTACTGCCCCCTACCAGCTTAATTTGGAGGTCTAGGAAAGGTAACCGGCCCGCTGACGGCTTTTCCCGGGTTATTTTGATATGCTCTGACTGGCTGTTCATTAGGGCGAAACATTTGTCCATCTCGTCCTGCGTTGAACAGATTATGAGACAGTCATCGATGTAGCGCCGGTAGAACAACGGAACAGATTCGAGCACGGCCGCCTCGATTTTCGCCATGAAAGCGATAGCAAGCGTTGGTGCCAACCGTTGGCCCGTAGCCAGCCCCCTTAACTGCGCAAAATATTTGCCCGCCCATTTGAAAATGTTACAACCGAGGCACTCCTTGAGGAGAACCATTAGGCTGTGTACAGAAAACGCGTGCATGTTAATACGGCTCTGATGTTGATTAAGAAGCTCAAAAACCGCTTCCATAGCCGCATCGTTACTAACGTTGGTGTAGAGCGCTGTAACATCGAAGGATTCCATTGCACAGTTGCTGCTGAGTTCTGCAGACCGGAAACGGCATAGAAAGGCTTGCGTGTTGGGTAAGTGCGCTGGGATGAATTGAAGAAGCTGGGTTAGTATTGAGCTGAGAAACCACCCTATCAAGTCGGTGGGACCACCCACGCCGCTAATTATGGGGCGAACCTTGATTGCGGCTGGATCAATTAGTGTGAGGTCTTCCGTTGACCCGAATTTATGGGTTTTTAGCAGCAAGTACAATACTGGACATGTAGGAACCTCAATTTTCAAACGCGTGAATCAAATGGATTGTATGCGATATTTGTGTGTTTCCTGAAAGATGCTTCCGACTCGCGCATAAATAAGATACAGAAAAAGAATAAAAAGATGAGCAATAGGGTAGGTATAACACCCACCATCGATTTTCGCTAAACAGCGAAAATATATTTTTTTTTGTTTTTTTTTGCAAAATTTTAGCCCTTTCCCCATGACTCCGTCAACGTTGGTTTTCGGGATAGAAAAGCTATGCCTAGAATTGCCTAATCGAGATCTACAAGACGATATCGGAAATTTGCTGACAGCTTCAACTTTGAGTTAACTGTAGGTATGTAGCTCTTTTAAAAAAACGTTTTGGCTGGTGAAGATGCTCAGCCGGCTCTTTTTTCTGACGAGTCAAAACGATTTCTGGAAAGGGCAACATGCCTATACATAGTTAACGTATAGTTAAAGCTATGAACAAAACTCCAATACCATCTTGTAAATATTGATCAGGCGAATCTAAAAAGATTGTTCCAATTCCCGGAAACCCTGTTTTTGCGGAGTTACGAAAAAAGGCTAAAAAATCGAGGAAAAATATTTTTTCTCTCTTTTGCGATGTTGGAGAGTGGTTACTATGCAGCAACCAGGGAGAGGCGGTTGAATCAATCTGAGTGAACGGATTTTCGATTATCCCAATTCCGAATCCAGGAAGTTTTTGGCGGTCCCATCTCCATCTTTTAATTCCCGATATGGAAAAAATATCTTGGAAAATTTCCTGTTTCATCTTTTGTACAAAACGGTTGAGAATCATGTGGAAGTTACTTACAGTCTATTGAATTCCAAAAATCCCCATAATAAGATATCTCAGAAATAAGACAAAACCTGTGGAGTTGTGATTTTCTTCTCAAACTCTCCTCATAGGGTTACCTTGACACCCGTTTATTCTTAAAATCACTTCAAAAATTTCCTGTGCCTTGCGCATTGTGTGTTCCCAGGCGAATATTGATTGGCGCTGCTAAATTCTTCGAATACCGTTTCCACCAAAAACTATTAAGCTCGCAATTAACCTCGAGGTTAGCGGCCTCGCTTGAAACCAAGGTTTACTGAGATTACTGGCGGCCCTGAAAAAATGGGTATGCACATCGCTATCTTCATAAGCGTCATCTGATTTTCAAACAAATATATAGATAAAGTCGGCACGGATCGCACTGTACTTTGCGTTCCTTATTGTGCATTGGCGCAAACTTGGTGCACGTATGTTATAAGATATGAGCGACGAGTTTGCGCCCATGCACAATAGGGAGCACAAAGTATCAGTGCAATCCGTGCCGACTGTACGTGCATATGGCACTATAATATTTAGGCTCGTAGTAAGTGAAAGACATGCTTACCATAGCCAACTCTGACACTGTAAAAGGTCGTTTGTAAAATCCCAGAGCAAAATATGAGCGAAAAAGGTTACATGTGTTGTAATGGTGCTGCAAAATAAGATGTTCTCTCGATATATATTCTCTTGATCTACCAATTTCGGCAAGTTACAATGAAATCGAAATAGTTAGAAGCAACTTTCTCGCATAAAATACTCAAAAAACAATTTTTGATTATCCTTAATCCATTAGACTATCTTGATCGTGAACGTTGCCTCGAAACAGCATAACAGTCCTAATAATACAAAAAAAAATTCGAAACCATCACTTGAAAAATGCACAAATAGGATATTCTTCATTGGCAATGAAGGAGATCATGTAACGAAAAACGTCTTTTTTTGGCGTTCGCCTGATGAGGCTTCCGCTCGAAAGACCAACCACCTAATTAGGCCGGGTTCGTACTTCGCGCGGCCAGCGATTGCCACTATGAGTATCAGACGGCGTAATCATCGATCGATATGTAGGGTAATCATTGTGCTGCGTAAAGTCTGAACTCGTCCTCAGGGAATGTGAAAGGTGCTGAATGTATGTATCGATGTTCATCCCCAGAATGAATGTGATACATCACAATTCGTTTGAAGTTGCTTGGATCGCAAATAGTGATAGCATCGAGTCGTCACCCACGTCGCCTGAGCACAAACCAGTATTCCAAGATAGATGGAGACGACCATTAAAATTTGATCTGAAATGGATGATGTTGAGATACAGATATGATCACTGGTTGGGTAAATGTCAAATACAGGGCGGGGGTCGGGCTGACTGTGGGTAACACGGGAATTTCAGTTTTGCTCAAGGCCGCTAGGGATCCGGCAGTCAATATTCCGTGAAAGATCACCGATGACCCGGTATGTTCAAATTTGCTAAGGATCTTGGATGCCTCTGAGAATATAACTTCCCGCGCATGACCCTGAAACTCCGATTCTATCAAAGGCCGCGGGTGACTCGGAGAATCCAAATTAGTCAAAGATCGCGAATGATTCAGGCAGGGCAATTTCGCTGGACGCTCTGTTGAATGGCGCACATACATAGGATGTCAATTTTCGCCGAGGAACGCAGGTCTTCCAAAAATCACAAATTCTCAGAAAGACGCGGATGACTACGGGAAAACCAATTTTGTCAAAGACGGCGGGTGGCATGGGAGAAGACGAAATCGTAATAGTCGCAGGATATCCTGGGAAATCTAAGTTCGTTAAGAGCCGCGGGTGACCTATGAAATCTGAGTTTGTTAGAGGCCGCCAGAGACCCTGAGAGTATAGTGTTGGTCAAGGCTGCGAATGACCCGCAAAATTCAATTTTGGTGATGGTTGTGTGAAACACGGTAGGTGAAAACTTCTAAGGGACGCCGGGGTCACTGGAAGACCAACTTGCTTAAAGGTCGCGGGTGAGCTAGGGAATCATTTTTGTTAAAATCTGTCGGAGGAAAATGAATCAAACGCAGCTCTGTCAAAGAGCGGATGCTCCGAGAAGTCCGCGTTCGTTTAAAGGCAGTGGCCGCGATAAAAATATGCTCGTCTTCTTTTCTACTCAAAACCCTTTTCTGGATGCGGAGTAGTACATATAAGAAAATTTGCCAAGAAACCCTTGTTCCGGGCCTGACTTTAAGCCTAAACTTTCCTGTCTTTCGATGGTGGACGAGCCCATATCACACCATCGGCATCGATGGTCTCTAATATCAAGAACATCAGCTGGCTCGGAATTGGAATTCAATCAATGAACAAAAGCCTTTAGTGGGACTTGCTCGAATATTTCTGTCCTCGTCGAGTTAGGGGTATGGTATACTTTTGCGACACACGGTCGCGCCGCTCTGCACAGCGACAGCGACCGCCTCCCGTCCTTTAAATCTGTCGCTTTCGCAGTGCACTGCACAACGACAGCGACAGTGGTAGCGACAGGCTATGGCACATGTGCAGTATGTCAGCCCTCCGCGACACCTCGCTGCGACCCACACGCGACAACTGTTCCAACGACAACCGTTGCCGTTGCTCCGATGCGGGTCCCGCCACGATTTGTGTTAGGTTGCATGCCTGTCGCTCATTGCAGCGACAAAGTATACCATACCCTTTAGGCATTGAATGAAAAGCTTGTTTCTACTTTTTGACCTTTTTGATTAGTTAAATTTGCATTTATTTCTGGCTGTCAACGTCAATGATTGTTGACTGCTCAGCATGAGACTGCGATCTTTTAGGGCGGAGCTGTGCAAGTGTGCACGAATTGAAAGCATAGGATCTCAAGAACTTTATTTATAGCTCGTTTCAAGCCGTGTAACCTTCGTGGTCTTTTAGCCGTTCGCTAATCAAACTGATTTTCATGGTTTGTTCCATAACTTTTTTTTTCATCGCGACCACCGCCTTTAAAGGCAGTGTTCACGAAGAAAAAGCTGCACGTTTTTTGTCTAAAACGTAAGCTTTGCGTCCTTCTAAGAAAATTGAGAACGAAAGTGCAACGAAAAAGGGCCGGTAAGTGGGTGAAAAGCTCGTGGGCCAGCCAACCCATTGGGACACTCCGCCCACGTTCAGTTGCTCTGAATTCGTGGTTAAATGAGCGATGGTTTCCGATCAAAAGCCGTTTTCTTTTCTTCATTCTCAAATCCTATCTCCACTCAGGTCAGCTCGCACACATAGGCTGCGAAAAAACGGGAGTTACAAGCCTCGGACGACTCGTCCACAATGCTGCCCTCGCTGAAATTCGAGAGGCGATAACTCCGTTTCTAGGGGGTCTTGTACCATTCTAGGGACATCATTGAGATCAGCATGGCACCGTTTTCAAGATAGGCAGAAAAACGACTTTTATCGTGATTACTGCCATTAAGGCCACGGATGGGTCGAGAAGTACGATTCCGCTGTCTCGAGCATAGCGAGAAGTATGGTTTCGGCAAAGCCCGCGAGCTGCCCCAGGTAATCCTATTGAATTTTGCTAAAGCCCCAGGATGATACGAAAATTTCAATTTTTTAAAAGGCTGTGTCCGAACCGGGAAATTCAACGACCCGGAAGGTCACCGGCAACCCGGAAATATCAATTCTAGTGTCGCGAGTCGATCGCGAAATGTTTACTCTGGTTATCTTGAATTGCACAAAACACGGTCCGCCAATAGTCCTCTAATTGGCCCGCTAACACCGTAGTGTACGTCCACGACGCGTTCTCGGCTGACACGACGGCACAGTGGCAGGGTGGGTGGCCGAGTGACGGCATTGACGAATCGATTGCTCTGCACACCGGGTGCACATCCGGGTCTGCCGAGAACGCGTCGTGGACGTACACTACGGTACTAGCGGGCCAATCAGAGGACTATTGGCGGACCGTGTTTTATGCAATTCAAGATAAATAGAGCATAGCTTTGTTCAGGATCGCTGGTGGCTGAAAAATAAAGTTCAATGAAGGAAGGATGCGCGAAAAAAACGATTTTTGAGCTCTCCATATGGGAATGTAGATTTGCTCCTGAAAAAAAACTGAAAATAAGTGCGAAAAGTGAAAATTTGCGAGAAAAACGAGGAAAACAAGGTAGAGCGCCTGATTAGAGGTCTCCGCATGCCCCACAATCAATGAGATTCATATGAATGTTCGTTTCTTCTTTTCTTATCTTGACCAAAAAGTAGTCAATAGTCTCTAGAAAAGCTCAGAAGTTATTTATTTATTTATTTTATTTATTTATTGTACGCCGTTGCCGACGTGCTCAAAAATCACAAAGCAGAAAGTTAGAAACATGCAAACGAATACAAAAACACAAATAAAAACGCAAGCAAAAACTTGGCGCAACGCTTCAACAGCCTACGACAAGACCACTGATATGATTAGAGAATAATCGAAAAGGCGGCACTAGCTAGAGTAAGGAGCTTTTAAAGGTTGTGGGGGGGGGGGGGCAGCAAGGAAAAAAACCAAAGTGGTGCTAGAAGCTTGGAACCGATCCATATTTCCTATTCCGGGAAATAAATTCATAGCAATTTGTGTCCAATTAAAGTAACGGTGTTGAAAGCGGCCCTACCTACGCGGCTTCCTAGGATGCATATGGTCCTCCGACCACTGAAGAAGTTTCTTTACAAGCGAAATAAAAGATGACAAAACAGGCAGTTATAGAAATCCTGATAATTGGGGCGGGCTGACACCAAGCAACAACTTGTTCTTGCTAGTTTTCTCTTCAGTTTTCAACTTATTTTCACCTTTGTGCTGGCCAGATCTACCTTTTCGTGAAGACAGCACAGCAAATGTCTCTATCGTGAACCCACCCTTCAAAATACACTGTTAAAATATTATTCTGTTGAAGGAACCGGGCCAGCCGGAAATTTCATTTTCGCAAGAGACCATGGGTAACTCAGGAGGTAAAAAAAATTTCAAAGGCCGAGGATAGTCCGAAAGACCAGATTTTGGTAGAGGCCGCGATTCACGAAGCTATCCCAATATCGTTCAGGGCCAAGAGCGACTCGATAAATCTACGTTTTGATAAAAGCTGCGGGTAACCCGACACACCCAATTTGATTAAAGGCAGCATACACGCTTAAAAATGATATCAATTTCATAGAATGAATCGAAGGTCTGAAGCTGTTAATATTCAGAGATAATGAAAAAACCGGAAAAAAACAACTGAAATGAAGATATAACGGTTCGTTCTAAATTGGCCCAGAGGTGGACGAGTTGTACCGCATTGGTTGACATAGCGGAGCTAGCGACAAGTTTGATGGGATAACGACGCTAATGTACTCGTACGGCCCTTTCTGGAACGCTTGCGACGCTAGAAACTTAAAAATGAGCCAAAATGACCGTAATCGAGCATTTAACATTTGGGGTCAGGGGCTCTCTGTACACAGAGGGAGGAGTTGTCCTGTTTTTGCATTTCGACGCGTCACGCTTCTCAACGCAAGCGAAGTGGTCCCGAGTGGAATTAGAGCCGCAAAAGGCGAGACAACTCCTCCCTCAGTGTGTAGAGAGCCCCTGTATCAAAAGGTTGTATTGAGGGGCGGAGCCCGTATCGATGGGCGGAGGAAGGATGATTTTGTGACTCAATGCGGCTCAAATACGGTCATTTTAACTCGTTTTCAACGCTTCCAACTTCGTAAGGGCTCTTCTAGAGTCCGTATGACCCCACTAATGTAGTTATCTCAACAACTTTTGCGAGTGTGTATGCTGCCGCGCGCGCATCGGGAAAGCTTTTGTGGAAGGCCGCGGGCGGCCCTGGAAGATTAAGGCTATTGGTAAGCCGGGAAATTTAACTATCTAAAACAACGCGAATAACCAAGGAAATCCGATTACATTGAAGGCCGCTGATGTGGCATCAGAATCCGCTTTCGAGAGAGAAAGCAGGTGACGCGCGAAATCCATTTTTGTCGAAAACCGTCGGCGACCGGGGAAGGCAGAAGGCCGAAGATGACACGAGGAATCCATTTGTAAAGTCGGAAATGACCCAGAGAATCTGAATTAGTAAAAACCTCGGGCGGCCCTAGAAAACCTATTCTAATAGAGACCAGGAGTGACCCGAGAAATCTTAGCATTTGAGAAGTTTGAACTAACACAATTGTACGACTATTTTCTTGCGTAGTCTCGTTCCAGTACAAGAGATATGCAGGTACAACGTTCCTATCGCTAAAGAAGTTTCAGATTTCACGACGAAATGTTACACCCTTCAAAACGACTCCAAAAACACATCAAACAGCAGGATTCGCCTACAGTTGTGACCATTAAATGTGTAAAACTGCACTCACCAAACTTCTGGTAAAACCGTTGTCGTTTTATAACTAAAGTGTAATATAACGTATACGTGGCCAGAAGAAAAAATCCAACACATTGAATGATCTTAAAATAGATCTACAGAGCATTCAACTCAAAAACATGTTTTGGCGCACTTTTGGGAGCAACTTCTACACAATTTTAGTAGGAAAACAGCCGGCTCAATAGTGCGCCACGTGCCCTAACTTGATCTCTTGAATACTCTGAGAAGAAGTGCTTACCTCACTAACAATGAACGGAATGAGATATGCAGGTTTCTCATTGTACAGTCCCATGAGAACAAAAATTGAAACAACAGCATTCATCACAATAAGGGCAATGTCGAGCCAGAGATTCACCGAATACACGCCGAAAAACATACAACCCGTAGAAAATAAACACAGAACCAGCGCCGACACAGCCACATAGAAGCACGCACGCTGAAGTCATATAGTTATCAACAAGCGCAGGAAACGTACATACTGTCCTTACCAAAATGAAAATTTGATCGCAGCTGGGTAAGACCGCTGTTGCGACACGCACGCCGCGCAAAATCGCACTGGGACCGCGCGTACGGACAACGTGGTCTGAGCACGATTATCATCGTCTTGCGTACGTCCACAGCGGTTGTCTGCAATTGCAGACCGGAAATTTTTTTCGATAAGGACAGTATGCGGCAAAAATTTGGAAAACTTGTGGATCAGTAGTCTGGAATGCTCACCTTCACATGCACAGTTCCTTGAAAGCACTTGTAGGTTCCTTGCGGATCGTCACTCACTTCGTCTTCGAATATGATTCTCGTACCTTCAAGACACAGACAGCAGCGGATTTCCATGAACATTCATCGCCTTCCGGCAGAGCGTCTGTGAAAAAGACCCGCAGTAGTATAGCGTCAACTCAGTTCCTGACAGAAATCATCGAGGATTGGACCGTCTGTGGTAGCTGCAAGGATAAGAATAAGAAAATCGAATTCACATACTTCCGAAATTTACGAAATCGAAAAATTGAAATCTCTATACGAGTAGAACTGCAGAAAGCAAGCCTATGTATGTGAATTCTTCGAGACGTAAGTACGCACTCAAAGTCTCATCATATCAGACACAAGTGAAATATGTCATTTGAAATCATGTCAAAGAGTGAACGCGACACTTGTCAAAGAGACGTCTACGTAAACATGTGTTCTAGAAAATCGTTATAAAGATTATAAATAATTTTACAAGTAACAGGAATCCAGCAAGAACAGATACGCTAACAAATGTGTCGAAATTATGACTTGTAATCGCTCAAAGGTGTCTCAAACGTTTCAAGTTTAGGGTCGTAAATATAACGTGGAGGCGCATGTTTAAGATCAATGAAGGGCTCATTAATTACGCATGAAAAAAATCGTACTGCAGCCGCGGAAAAAGTAGTGCAATTTTCTCTCACGGTGAAGTCACGAAATTCTCCAAGGTTAGAGTTACATGTAGTCGGTCCAAATGAGACTGCCCGCCCACGCTGTCGGCGTGCGAGTCAGGCGGTCTTTGCTAAAGTATTTTTTGAACTTTTTAATCGGTTAACAGGATTGTAAGACGAATAGTGAGAAATCTCACATTCAGTTGTCTGCAGCCGTGGAAAAGCTCGTCCAAAAAACGTCTTCGCGATAGTCGCTCGACACGCATGCCGACCGCTTGGGCGAACAGTCTCATTCGGGCAGACCATACGTAAATTGAAAAAGGTCATATGATATGATTGGTGCAAGCAGGCAAGTTAGGTTGTTGAACGAGTATTTTCCTGGAGAGAGTTGTAAGTGTTTCAAATAGGGTTGCAGATCTCAGTCAAGGTGAAATCAGTATGAAGTCGACCAATGAAGCGGCTATAGATGCGTAAAAAGGATCATACTGCCTTCTCAAGCAATGATACCGCTTACAAGGGAACCACAATAATTCATAGTGACCATTCCAGATGAAATGTACCTTTCTAGAATCATTTTCGGATGAAAAGTTTGAATATGCCCATAGCAGCTGCCTAGACCCACTCTGAAAGAAGTTATAGGCATTTTTTCTCTGATTTTCGTACCTAGTGTACCTTCCAAAAAGTTCATTATTTTTACGAAAATCTGGAAACGGGCCTCATAATCGTGTTCAGCGCCCAAAACTACCCCACTAAGCAAGGTTTGGTTGAAGGAACATTTTCCAAACTTTGCGCAGACTGACAGCGTTTGGATTTGTTCGGATTTTCGGTTGGGTGTTTATTTATACCAATTAGTGGGCTCTCGAAGCGTTTTAGAAAAATACTCCAGATTTGACTAAAAATTCGCTCTGGGGGGTTATTTTTTGGTGCTGATCACGAATCTGAGGATCATTTATTGATTTTCCGAAGTTTTTGACTGTATTCGTTCACAGATTCCCATCGGGGAGAATTTGATAGCAAACCGCGACTTTTGACGATTTCCGGAGTGCTACTATAGATTAAGCTCGAATTAGCTGAACACGAATCTGATGTCAGTTTATCGATTTTTGACAGCTTACGGTAGATTACGGTCGGTATACGGTAGTTTGGTCAAAGTCTCAGATTTGTCTCAAAGTTTCTATGCGGGGGATATTGGGGTGCTAAATACGAATTCGATGTCCATTTGTCGATTATCGGAATATTGAGGTAGGTTTTGCTTCCTAAACGGCATGTTACCTACCGTAACCTACAGTAAACCTTGAAATTTCAACAAACGAACCCCAGAGTCGTGTTCAGCACCCCAGACTACCCCTGCATACATGTTTTCAGCAAAATCCAAAGAAAAATCTAAGAACACCTTAAAAATTCCTTACCTTGCCGCGAAGCTTTAAAAAGCTCTCATAACTTTTTTCAGAGTGGGTCTAGGCAGCTGCGATGAGCATATTCGGACTTTTCGTTTGAAAATGATTCTAGAAAAGTACATTTCATTTGGAATGGTCACTATGACTAATTGTGGTTACCTTGTTAGATGCTTCACGGAAGGAATCACATGTATTGACTGTAAAAAATTGTCTAGTATGTATTGCTAAAGAAGTTTTTCAAACTTACAGTCTGAGTAAGTGCTCAACAGACTCGCTAAGGTTCAAGATGTGGTCACGAATGTGAACCAAATGAAGAGATCATAGACAACGCCTAGAAAGAAAGGTTATGGTATCTCCAGAAAAGTGGGTTGACCGTTATGGCTCCCTCCCGCTGAGCGGCACGGCACAGCGCAGTGTAGTATCGATCGATTCGCGCAGTCTGATCAATATCACAGAAACGCATTGTGCCGCTCCACTCGGCGACGAAAGTATGAACGGCGTCTAAGTCCCTAATTATACACTGATGTAAGAAAGCGTCCCGCGATGACATTTTTCAGCTTAAAGTCTGGATTTTGCGGTTTCCAGTGCACGCCGTATTGTTTGAAGCGAGTTGTTCAGAAAGGGCCAAAAGGACGAGATAACGAGGCCGCATGCGTTTTGCTCAATCTAATGAGAGGTATCATAGTCTGTCAATGATGCAAGGAAGATGAAAAGCATGGATTGCAATAGATCGTTAGGCACGGTTTGCAAAAAAAGCCATGTACTGTGCTTGTCTTTGCCAAATCCCGGTCCGCAATTGCATCTCGACACGCTTTGAGGCCGCACGCGCTCGATTTGGTCGAATTTCTAGAACCAAAGCCGACGCGATGGGGCTTTTTTACACGGTTTTCTTCGATTTTTCTTGGTTTCTAGTTTCCAAAACCCACCTATGTAGTGTCAACAGATCGGCTGCGGCGGGGCTGCAAACTCTTCCGACTCGGGAGCGTGCGACTGCAAAGCGTGTCGAGAAGCAATTGCGGACCGGAATTTGACCCAGAGAAGCACAGTATAGACGACAAGTAATGATGGGATCTCGCTATTCGAAAAAGAAATGTGGTTAACGAGGACATTACCAAATCTGGTTGCCAGAACTACCCATGAAACCAGGTTTTCCTGATCGACTATCTTCTGTAAAACGTCGTAACTCTCACGACTTCTGGCGCGGGCGCCGCGTGCGATTCTGCTTCCTCCATCTGTCATGCGCTCTCTCACTGTCTCTAACCTCCGCACCAGCACGCGTGGAAAGCATGGGAATTTCGCGATTTCGTGGTCATTACTTCCCGAGTAGTCATTAAACCCTATCCTAGCTGCCCGAGTAATAGTGAAAGAAAAAGTTATGGGCGTAGAAGTTGCGAGCTCTGTAGGTAAAACAAGATTTATCTGCCGTGAACTGTCTTTATCGTTCAAATTATCGAAAGCGTCTTCCATAATCGTGTACATCGCCTTAAATAACCCCCCCCCGCCCGTTGGGATAAGTGTGGATAAAAATTTTTTGGATTTTTTTCTATGAAAAAATAACTTTTCTGAATTATTACTCGGGCACCTAGAATAGGGGTTTACAAGTAGCGGTAGGTGGTCGATTAGAAAAACATGGCTACATGCGTGGTTCTGGCAACCAGGTCTGATCACTCCTTAACAAGGGAAGTATACAAAGCGTAGGTCGGATCTGTCAAAACGACTAGTGTCTTTAGTATCTCTTGAGGCTCAATAGTAAAACTGCGCAGTATCCCGCCCCGAGCTGCAGGTTCCAAGAAGGTACATGCTTGAAAAGCTCATTTTGGTGATTTTGTACCTTCCAAAAGCGCGTTAGTCTTCGGAAAATTCGAAACGGACCTCATAAATGTGTTCAGAGCCCGAAACTACCCCCCCCCCGAGCAAAGTTTGGGTGGAGACAGATTTTCCGTACTTTGTCCAGACTGACAGCCTTTTGGACTTGTACGGATTTTCGGTTGGGCGTTTAATTCTACCAATTGAGGGATCTGGAAGCGTTTTGGAAAAATTGTCCATAGCTGACTTAACATTCTCCCAGGGAGGTTTTTCGGGGCGCTGATTACGGATCTGTAGTTTATTAGTCGATTTTCCATACTTTTCGGCTAATTTCGTTTGAAGCTTCCCAACCGGGGAAAATTTCGAGGGAAAAACGCCACTTTCGGGATTTCCGGTTTTCTACGATAGATATGTCTCAAAATCATTTGCTGAGGGTTATTTGGAAGGCTAAAGACGAATCTGGATCCCGTTTATCGATTTTTCGCAGATTACGGTAGATTACGGTGGATGTGCGGTAGTTTGGTCAAAATCTCAGATTTTACTCAAAGTTTGTATACGGGAGTTATTCGGGGTGGAGCACACAAACTTAACGTCCGTTTGTTGATTTTCAAAATACTAGGGTGGGTTTTGTCCCCTAAATGACATGTTACCTACCGTAACCTACAGTAGACCTCAAAATTTCGACAAATGGACTCTAGATTCGTGTTCACCACCCTAGATTACCCCTACATACAAGTTTTAAGCTAAATCCGAGAAAATTTTTTGAAACTCCAAAAAAATGCCTGATGGGTACCCTTGCCTTTTCGCGAGGCTTGAAAAATGCTCATAACTCTTCTGAGCCTGCGGCTCGGGGCGGGATACTGCGCATTTTCACTATTGAGCCAGAAGAGATACTAACCATACTAGTCGTTTCGGCAGATCCGACCTACGCTTTGTATACTTCCCTTGTAAGCAGCTTGGAGGCTTGCAAGATCCTCAGAAATAAAATGGTCACTAAAACTATTGGAATGATCGCCTGTCATGACTTGAAGAATAGGCTGACCTAAGAATAGATGGAGAGACTATTTCCGACAGCACCTTGGAACAAGTAACTGGAAACGAATAGTATGAGGTATGTCGCAACACGATTAGACTGATATTCTGAAGCGACGAATATTGTAAACTATTAGAAGGCGAATAAATGTGAATGTAAATTTTGCGATTCCTCAAGTAACCCAATAACCTATGAATGCTGGAGGAACATGTTCAGCATGTTTACTGAACACCTAACCAACGGCTATAAAGTATGCAGCAAACATGTTCTAGTGTTTTCTGTGATTCTTCATGCTCAGAGCAGGTGTTGCGATGCCTGAAAGATCGTCCTGAACTGGTTTCAATGCGAAAAATCGGGTAAAATTCTAAGTAAAATTATACACGAGACGCAACAATACAGTGATAGGAAAATGAGAGAAGAAGACTGATGTTCAGTTAGAGCCGATGAATATGAATGTCTATAACTCAAGGTGTCACAACAGTGTACACATGCCGCGGCCGCATTGAACGCAACGTGTTCAGTCCTCCTTCTCATGAACAAAAAAAGCAGCAATAAGCTATGGGACCGAATAACTGGCATTCATCATACTGCAGTCCTATCAAACATTTATTGACACATGTTCATGCAACATAAAAGCTCAAAAGCAATCCTAAAGTATGTTAGACAAAATGTTGGATGCATTGATAGGGCCGCGAAGAAGCCTCGACCGTGCCTACATACGGAAAGCATCGACACGGCACCAAGGCAAAGCAGAAAAAAGTAGTGCTGGTTTAGAGAATCCACTATGACGTCAAAAAATGGTTTCGAAGCTCGCTGACTCGACACATCGCAACTGCATGGGCATGATCATTACCACGACTGAGCGGAAAATTTTCGTTTCTGGCCGTAGCGTTGCCGAATTTTCGGTCCCGAAACGTTAGAAAACTCGTAGTGCCCTAAGGCTAGTGCCGCCATCCCATTTTCTTGGCAAGGCTACGTAACGTAAAGGCACAGTCCAAGCTAAGGGGTAATCTTTGATATTATACTCCGGCCGCCGTGCATAACAACCCTACTAAGCGCGAAATCTCAATTCGCTCAAATAAACGAGAAAAAACAAGGAAAAAGTCGACCACGCCCCCTTGAAGGAAAAAAATGAATGACGCCCACCGACAAGCTTCCGATCTCAATAGGCAGGGTTTTTCAGCTAGACAACGGGGGGGGAACGTAAAATTTTTCGAAAATCAGAATTTTTTGGGGGGAACGTGAAAAATTCGGAAAATTTCCACAACAGTACATATAAGATAATTATTTACACAAAACGATGTAGCGGCCATCAAAACAGACATTAGCTAACTTTCCAGCCCGTAGCACAAACTTTTAGACGAGTTACATTCATTTACCGGTTTGATTCTTCACTTCGCAAATTGGACAACGTACGTCCCCCCCCATAAAAATTCGTATTTTCAAAATTCTGCAGAAGACTTCAGAATCACCATGAAATTCCCTGCAAACTGATACCAAACACCCCTCTCATGACCTCGAAATGACGAAGAAAATTGCCTGAAACTCGCTTTGCCGTTGTCCAATGCCGCGTCTTCGGCCGAAATTGGACAACGCTGATCTTGATTTCAAAAAGACAATCCTGAGATCCCAAAGGTAATTATTCCGATCCTTGGCCTATCCTCTACAAACTACGGAAGATGACCCGGAAACTCTGCAGCTTGCGAATCGAATAGCAATATTCTAAATTGCACTGCGTCGAGCCGTCAAAAGATACCGCGCTCCAAAGCCAAATCAGGCTAGGTACGTCGGTGTCCTGAAGTCTTGCGATTAGTGAGCTGCTACCGAGAGTCCAAAACGTCTCGAACAACGATCGGCATTCGCCAGAATTTCGCTCTGCAAAGTTGAAATCCATCGAAAATCAGAAAACGTTCTGCATCACATCGTAATTTTCTTCACTATAGGAATTTCTTAGCAGGTCAATTCCGCCTATTTCTTCATTTTTGAAGCATTCCCGACTTTTCGAAAGCTTAAATTGCGATCACGACCAGAACGAAACTCAACGCAAGCGATGAACATGTATCAAGCGTTTCCTGGTTTCTATTTTGATTTTCCCTCATCTTCTGTACCCCTCATGCCATAGTGAGTTTGTGAGTGATTTGTGTCAAAATTTCAATTACTTTTTTCAACAGAAATGTTGTTACTCTATCGCGAATAGCAAGTCAAAACTACGCTTCCCTAAGTTCATCGGCAGGATAGGAAGTGCAGCAATTAATGAATAAAATTCAATTTTAGTTGAAAAAACTTTTTTTCTAGAAACTGTGAAAACTGTCAAACAATTTTTTTCAGAACCTGGGGGAGGCGAAAGTTTCGGACATTTTTTGAAAATTTTGATCTTCAAGCGGGGGAATGGGGCGTAGCTTTGTCGAGGTTCTGGACAACGGCCCGCCTGACCCTGTCAGTAGGGAAGAGAAACACGATTGATTTTATTCAAAATCTATGTTCTTCTATTTATTTTCGGTCTGCCTTCATATTGTAACCTACTTCAGAACTATGGCTGTGAATCAAGAGAAAAAACAGGCTCGAGACAACTCGTCCGCGAACATCATCCCGTTCAAATTCAAAATCTTTGAGGAGGTATAGATCCGTTTATATTGAGTTCTGAGCGATTTTTGAAACACCATTGTGATCAGCGTAAATTTTTTTCCAAGATAGACTGAAAACGAAAAATCGATTCTGAGATTGAACTGTGCCTTAAAGGGGCAGCTAACATTCTCGGGCACACCGCTGGGATCTATTGGACAGGAAAGCAGGGGTGGTAGTAATTGGGGGTGTTAAACGCGAATTAACAGGCGTTAAGTTCGCGATAAACGCGAGTTTAACCACAACAGAATCTGAGCAGGACTCCTAATAGTTGGGAGAGAATTCGCTCTAGTTTCACCCTAACATCCCTCACTGGTAGGCATTTGTTACACTTTCAATGAAAACGCCTCGAAAAAGCGTCAATTGTAAACTTTGTTACGAAAAATAGCGATTTCAAAACACTTTTCAGGTCTGTTTTCTCTCTAAAATTCCGACATGTGGCATCCTCGCGGTAAGTTCGCGTTTAACATACTCTCGCAGACAGCACGGAAATAGTGCTGGAATGCGAGAGGAACTGGCGGTTAACGAAAAACTTATTCCGAGGAGTTTTTGGATGCGGGTAACAAGATACAGTAGAAACAGTTTTGACCATCTATACTGAGGGCAGGTACGAGTTAAGTTAATGCAGAGGGTTAAGGAAGTTTGATAGCACTGTTTGACATTTTGATTCAGGACATCAGCCTATCTTTAAAACTGAAAGGCGTTTTAAGAAATAGTCTTTTAACGGCTTCCGCCAGGGAAACGGGCGATGAGGGATCAAAAATAAAGCAGGGATCATTGCTGAAACACGTCGGCCGTCTTCTTTGGTGGCACTGATCAATCCCTCCCAATCAGCTGTTAATTTTTTGGCGAGCGCCGATACTTCTCCCGCTTTTCTTTATTTTCTTCCGAAATTCATTCGCTTCGCTATTATCAGGTTAGTTTCATTTTTATAATTCATTGCATAGCACAGGCTATGAGGAGTATGTAGTAAATTATTTGCTTGCTCGCGTTTCGAACAGGTTTCCACAATTTTTTTTGCGCAAAAAAGTGAAAATTTTCCAAGCGACGGATTTTCAAGTGATTTGATGCTTTAGTAATGTTTAATCAGCATAAGTCGGGGCGTATCGGGCGAGTTTTGTGGGAAAGAAATCCGAACTTGTTTCTTAAACCAACTGTATTTGTTCTCCTTTTTCTGCAAGATTCGAATACTCCTCTTTCATTGCCAGATCAGTGCCATCGCGGCCTTTTTTTTTGAGGGTCCGCGACGCGGTTGCTTTGGTGCATTGGTAGAGCCACTCAAAGTGTTTCAAATTCTTACCTTGAAATATGTGCACAAAATCTCTCCCTTGCATGATGCGCATATGAGTGTGTAACAGTGTTTCTATATATTTTCAGCACTAACTGCGGGCGGGGGATTAGTTTCATTTTGAGAAGACGACAAACACTTCACAAATTCAACTGCATCAATGACCGAAACCACACCATTACCCAATCTCGGACGCCAGACTTCTGTTGCACGCTTCCAAAAAACATTTGAATTCTTTTTCAAGAACGAAAATAGACTATCTAGTTTATCATCATTCTTGTAAGTTTTTAACTATCCATTTCAGTTGAATGCAGGACATTCTTTGAATTTATGCATTACTCGACGAGTTTCGGAATGTCTTTTAGCACCTAGCGTTACCTTTTCAAGAACACCTTGTAAATACTTCATCCAGAAATTTTCAAATTTTCGTTCGCTCGAAATTTCCTCTGGAGAAATTTTTTGTTTTTCAAAAAAAACTTTTGTTCGAAAAAATTTTTAAAAAACGTTGACAAAGTTATTACAAATGCAAACTTTTGTCAGATCACACGCATTTGATTGATTGAGGCTAATGATTAACCTAACATGTCTTTTCGAGAGTGGTCCTGAAACTCACGGAGCTCATAAAAAATTACGAAAATTAGGATTTCCAAGGAAAATTTAAAAATTGCGTTCTGATCGTGTTTCGAACAGCGAAATATTACGAAGTTTCCTTTGAATGCTCTTCCTAATGAATAAAATAAATAGCATTACTTGTATAATCATGAAGGTCACGCATAATGTATGTGCAAGCACAGGGCAGCTTTCGTTAAACCGGCAACAAGTCGTGGCACCTATGTAGCGGTTCGTAGCCGGCCAGGAGGTGGCGGTTTGTTCGCGTTTAACACCCCATTTACTACCACCCCAGCCTTCCCATCCCTCAGGTCGATTGTGAATGCGACCATTTCATCCGACCCTTTTGTCTTTGCAGAAATTAAAACAATCTTTCTGGCTATTCTCTATAAAGTGAAGGATAAAGTTCTCGGCGTGAAGCATCTCCAGAGCGAGACATCGATCCCTGTGGAGATGCTCCACACATTCGACTTCCATTTAGGGCCGTAAAGGCTTTTGAATGTGTATAGTGTATATTGACTTGCGGGGTCAGTCGATGTTCACGTCAGCGTTCCTATCCTGCTATGAGGGATAAAGGGTTCGGTAAGCCTCATGTGAGGATCGATCACTCGACCGAGTGCGTGGCAGTGGCGCCCACCGCTACTGCACCACACGCGCTCTACTCTCTATTTTCAAAGGCAGCATACACGCTTGCAAACGTGGTTGAGGTTACTGCGGAAATGGAATGGTATGCCTCAGATTACAACGCCTACGCATTTTGAAGTGTCAAAAACCACCCACGACTCCGCTACAAGTTGGCCCGCCCTGTACTTCTCCGCTCCTCGTATTTGCCGTCATCCTTCAAAACAGGGGTTGCGGGGCATATCCGCCGTCGTCGATGTGTTTGGTTTACTTATTGTGCCACCCACAAACGCTGCTGACGGTGAGAATGGCCCAGCACCCCTGTTCTGGAGGAGGACGCAAACACATGGGGCTGAGGAATACATGTGCGGGGCCAACTTCTCACTCGTGTAGCGTCACTGTGGTTCGTTTTTGACGCTTTAAAATGCGTAGGCGTTGTGTTCTGGGTCATACCATTCTTTTTCCGTAGTTATCTCATTCACGTTTAAGAGCGTGTATGCTGCCTTTAACACTTTCCGGTATTTCAATCCCGGATCGCCAAGTTCTGAAGCTTCGCACCTTTCTACCGTTTATTTAGCTTGCGGTCGGTCCCACTCCGACCCACGTCGGAACCACAAAAGCGTGAGTTTGGCCCTAGCGTCTTCAGAAGGCATTTTTCGGATCTTTCAAAAGCAGCGTTCACGATGATCATCCTCGTTGACTTTCCACAGTGAAATGATAGGCGAGGAGGATCCTAGGCTCCCAGTGTCGAAAGAACGGTAGAAAACGAACCGGGAGCGGCAAAATAACGGCTGCAAACAAGCGTTTTGGTGCCCCAGACACGCCTGGCGCCGCAGATCCGCCCCCTGGTGATAAACAAATGAAGACTCAGATTACAGGAATGATCAAGTCAATGAAGTGCTGATCAGTGAGCTGATCGCTTCGTTGCACTGATAGGTATCATCCTTCCAGCGGTCAATTCCTCCACGCTCAAAAATCAGCGTAAACAAGGGAGGTCAACGTAATCAACGTAACACCTATCTTGGCTCAAAAACGCGTTTTTCGTGTCCGTTTTAAGCATGCCTTGCTATATAGGGCACCATACCTTTCGTAAGCCGTGAAGATATCGGAAGTGAAATTTATCGTGAACACTGCCTTCAAAGACTAAAATTCCAAATCCTGGATTGCCTTACATATAGTGTATTCAACTTTATTAAGTTTCAGTTCATAAATTGAGATCACGTTATCGAGGGACATCTGAAAACAATGCGCAACGACTGAGCGCATCATTCAGACATCCTGTAAATTTCTCTTCCCTCCCGTTTTCATATCCGGCGTTTTCGACCATTTTCCTTCGGTTTTCATTCGCGAAAATCTTGTGAAAGGTTTCCACATGGTCTGGATCATAACATAAGAATCAGGCATCTCCTGGAGCGCCAGATTCCGAAAGCAGTCCGAAGTGGCTACCCTGTCCCCATCGGAATTCGTACAAGATCCACTATCAGCACAAGGATTCCGTGAAGAATCATTGTTTACTATCGGATCACGGGTCATTTGTCACCTCCCATCGAAAACATCTAGTGAGGAACGCACTTAATCAATGACAGAGGCAAAAAACAATAATTAATGATCACTCGAATAAGTATGAAAAACACTCAAACACTTCGTCATTCTCCTCCACTCCAAAAAAAAAGTTCAGGTGTAACACAACGGACCTCTGTAGCAACATTAACGTCAATAAACAAGAGTTACTAATCAATATACTAATAAATTTTATATAGGATCAAACAAGGGGTAAATGAGTCGATAAAAAGGTCAATTACACAATTTCAACGGACGTTTCACACTATCACGATCTAACGCTCATAAATAACCCGTAAAATATTGAACATAACCCATGCATCATATCGGATTGTTCGGAAGAGTGCGGCGGCCAAAACCCGTCTGCTTCCGACGCACGTGCGGTCGCGCAGCGCGTGGTACGCAGTCGACGGTGAGACATTGGCCGTTTTATGGCCTGTACACGCACGCTAATGCTGGCGCGTAACCCAACCCAAATTCACAAACCCACGGTTGATGCAATGATGAATTTGGCCTCTGCATGTTCCACGAGCGTTTTTCAAGCTTCGCGAAAAGGCATTAGGCATTTTTTTTAGAGTTCCAGAAAAATTTCTCGGATTCAGCTCAAAACTTGTATGTGGGGGTAATCTGGGGTGCTGAACACGAATCTGGGGTTCATTTGTCGAAGTTTTGAGATTTATTGTAGCTTCCAGTAAGTAACATGTCATTCAGGGGACAAAACCCACCTTAGTATTTCGAAAATCAACAAACGGACGTCAAACTCGAGTTCTCCACCCCGAATGACCCCCGTATACAAATTTTTAGTAAAATCTGAGATTTTGACCAAACTACCGTATACCCACCGTAATCTACCGTAGTCTATCAAAATCGATAAACGGGCTCTAGATTCGTGTTTAGCTGTCGAAATTACCTATAGAGAAAGATTTTAGGCCAATTCTATGCTAGCGTTCCGGAAATCGTCAAAAGTCACATTTTGTCCTCAAATTTTTCCCCGATTTGAGGCTTTGAACGAATTCAGTCGACAACTTTGGAAAATCGGCAGGTAAACCTCGAAATCATGATCAGAGCCCCAAATAACCCACCTGGGAGGAATTTAGGTCAAATCTGGACCCGTAGTAAACCCCCGGTCCGGCTGATTAAATCATCCGGACTGTTGACCTGACAGCCGGCTGTCAGCATGCGGACACGCACGTTGTGGGGTGGCATGCGAGGGCA
>JAPDOI010000240.1:0-22500 GCA_029168955.1 Aplectana chamaeleonis
AAGTCGTGAAAAGTGCTTCGGGCTTTTGATGACGTCATCGGGACGTCGTGAAAAGTGCATCGGGCTTCTGATGACGTCATCGGGACGTCGTGAAAAGTGCACCGGGCTTCTGATGACGTCATTGGGACGTCGTGAAAGAGTGCTTCGGGCTTCTGATGACGTCATCGGGACGTCGTGAAAAGTGCTTCGGGCTTCTGATGACGTCATCGGGACGTCGTGAAAAGTGCTTCCGGGCTTCTGATGACGTCATCGGGACGTCGTGAAAAGTGCTTCGGGCTTCTGATGACGTCATCGGGACGTCGTGAAAAGTGCTTCGGGCTTCTGATGACGTCATCGGGACGTCGTGAAAAGTGCTTCGGGCTTCTGATGACGTCATCGGGACGTCGTGAAAAGTGCTTCGGGCTTCTGATGACGTCATCGGGACGTCGTAAAAAGTGCTTCGGGCTTCTGATGACGTCATCGGGACGTCGTGAAAAGTGCTTGGGGCTTCTGATGAGGTCATCGGGCCGTCGTGAAAAGTGCTTCGGGCTTCTGATGACGTCATCGGGACGTCGTGAAAAGTGCTTCGGGCTTCTGATGACGTCATCGGGACGTCGTGAAAAGTGCTTCGGGCTTCTGATGACGTCATCGGGACGTCGTGAAAAGTGCTTCGGGCTTCTGATGACGTCACCGGGACGTCGTGAAAAGTGCTTCGGGCTTCTGATGACGTCATCGGGACGTCGTGAAAAGTGCTTCGGGCCTCTGATGACGTCATCGGGACGTCGTGAAAAGTGCTTCGGGCTTCTGATGACGTCATCGGGACGTCGTGAAAAGTGCTTCGGGCTTCTGATGACGTCATCGGGACGTCGTGAAAAGTGCTTCGGGCTTCTGATGACGTCATCGGGACGTCGTGAAAGTGCTACGGGCTTCTGATGACGTCATCGGGACGTCGTGAAAAGTGCTTCGGGCTTCTGATGACGTCATCGGGACGTCGTGAAAAGTGCTTCGGGCTTCTGATGACGTCATCGGGACGTCGTGAAAAGTGCATCGGGCTTCTGATGACGTCATCGGGACGTCGTGAAAAGTGCTTCGGGCTTCTGATGACGTCATCGGGACGTCGTGAAAAGTGCTTCGGGCTTCTGATGACGTCATCGGGACGTCGTGAAAAGTGCTTCGGGCTTCTGATGACGTCATCGGGAAGTAGTGAAAAGTGCTTCGGGCTTCTGATGACGTCATCGGGACGTCGTGAAGGTGCTTCGGGCTTCTGATGACGTCATCGGGACGTCGTGAAAAGTGCTTCGGGCTTCTGATGACGTCATCGGGAAGTCGTGAAAAGTGCTTCGGGCTTCTGATGACGTCATCGGGACGTCGTGAAAAGTGCTTCGGGCTTCTGATGACGTCATCGGGACGTCGTGAAAAGTGCTTCGGGCTTCTGATGACGTCATCGGGACGTCGTGAAAAGTGCTTCGGGCTTCTGATGACGTCATCGGGATGTCGTGAAAAAGTGCTTCGGGCTTCTGATGACGTCATCGGGACGTCGTGAAAAGTGCTTCGGGCTTCTGATGACGTCATCGAGAAGTCGTGAAAAGTGCTTCGGGCTTCTGATGACGTCATCGGGACGTCGTGAAAAGTGCTTCGGGCTTCTGATGACGTCATCGGGACGTCGTGAAAAGTGCTTCGGGCTTCTGATGACGTCATCGGGACGTCGTGAAAAGTGCATCGGGCTTTTGAAGACGTCATCGGGACGTCGTGAAAAGTGCTTCGGGCTTCTGATGAGCGTCACCGGGACGCCGTGAAAAGTGCTTCGGGCTTCTGATGACGTCATCGGGACGTCGTGAAAAGTGCTTCGGGCTTCTGAAGACGTCATCGGGACGTCGTGAAAAGTGCTTCGGCCTTCTGAAGACGTCATCGGGACGTCGTGAAAAGTGCTTCGGGCTTCTGATGACGTCATCGGGACGTCGTGAAAAGTGCTTCGAGCTTCGAGCTTCTGAAGACGTCATTGGGACGTCGTGAAAAGTGCTACGAGCTTCGAGCTTCTGAAGACGTCATCGGGACGTCGTGAAAAGTGCTTCGGGCTTCTGAAGACGTCATCGGGACGTCGTGATAAGTGCTTCGGCCTTCTGAAGACGTCATCGGGACGTCGTGAAAAGGGCTTCGGGCTTCTGATGACGTCATCGGGACGTCGTAAAAAGTGCTTCGGGCTTCTGATGACGTCATCGGGACGTCGTGAAAAGTGCTTCGGGCTTCTGATGACGTCATCGGGACGTCGTGAAAAGTGCTTCGGGCTTCTGATGACGTCATCGGGACGTCGTGAAAAGTGCTTCGGGCTTCTGATGACGTCATCGGGACGTCGTGAAAAGTGCTTCGGGCTTCTGACGACGTCATCGGGACGTCGTGAAAAGTGCTTCGGGCTTCTGATGACGTCATCGGGACGTCGTGAAAAGTGCATCGGGCTTCTGACGACGTCATCGGGAAGTCGTGAAAAGTGCTTCGGGCTTCTGACGACGTCATCGGGAAGTCGTGAAAAGTGCTTCGGGCTTCTGATGACGTCATCGGGACGTCGTGAAAAGTGCATCGGGCTTCTGATGACGTCATCGGGACGTCGTGAAAAGTGCTTCGGGCTTCTGATGACGTCATCGGGACGTCGTGAAAAGTGCTTCGGGCTTCTGATGACGTCATCGGGAAGTCGTGAAAAGTGCTTCGGGCTTCTGATGACGTCATCGGGACGTCGTGAAAAGTGCTTCGGGCTTCTGATGACGTCATCGGGACGTCGTGAAAAGTGCTTCGGGCTTCTGATGACGTCATCGGGACGTCGTGAAGTTTTTCTGGCTTCTGATGACGTCAACGGGACGTCGTGAAAAGTGCTTCGGGCTTCTGATGACGTCATCGGGACGTCGTGAAAAGTGCTTCCGGGCTTCTGATGACGTCATCGGGACGTCGTGAAAAGTGCTTCGGGCTTCTGATGACGTCATCGGGACGTCGTGAAAAGTGCTTCGGGCTTCTGATGACGTCATCGGGACGTCGTGAAAAGTGCTTCGGGCTTCTGATGACGTCATCGGGACGTCGTGAAAAGTGCTTCGGGCTTCTGATGACGTCATCGGGACGTCGTGAAAAGTGCTTCGGGCTTCTGATGACGTCATCGGGACGTCGTGAAAGTGCTTCCGGGCTTCTGATGACGTCATCGGGACGTCGTGAAAAGTGCTTCGGGCTTCTGATGACGTCATCGGGACGTCGTGAAAAGTGCTTCGGGCTTCTGATGACGTCATCGGGACGTCGTGAAAAGTGCTTCGGGCTTCTGATGACGTCATCGGGACGTCGTGAAAAGTGCTTCGGGCTTCTGATGACGTCATCGGGACGTCGTGAAAAGTGCTTCGGGCTTCTGATGACGTCATCGGGACGTCGTGAAAAGTGCTTCGGGCTTCTGATGACGTCATCGGGACGTCGTGAAAAGTGCCTCGGGCTTCTGATGACGTCTTCGGGACGTCGTGAAAAGTGCTTCGGGCTTCTGATGACGTCATCGGGACGTCGTGAAAAGTGCTTCGGGCTTCTGATGACGTCATCGGGATGTCGTGAAAAAGTGCTTCGGGCTTCTGATGACGTCATCGGGACGCCGTTAAAAGTGCTTCGGGCGTCTGATGACGTCATCGGGACGCCGTGAAAAGTGCTTCGGGCTTCTGATGACGTCATCGAGAAGTCGTGAAAAGTGCTTCGGGCTTCTGATGACGTCATCGGGACGTCGTGAAAAGTGCTTCGGGCTTCTGACGACGTCATCGGGACGTCGTGAAAAGTGCTTCGGGCTTCTGATGACGTCATCGGGACGTCGTGAAAAGTGCTTCGGGCTTCTGATGACGTCATCGGGACGTCGTGAAAAGTGCTTCGGGCTTCTGATGACGTCATCGGGACGTCGTGAAAAGTGCTTCGGGCTTCTGATGACGTCATAGGGACGTCGTGAAAAGTGCTTCGGGCTTCCGATGACGTCATCGGGACGTCGTGAAAAGTGCTTCGGGCTTCTGATGACGTCATCGGGACGTCGTGAAAGTGCTTCGGGCTTCTGATGACGTCATCGGGACGTCGTGAAAAGTGCTTCGGGCTTCTGATGACGTCATCGGGACGGCGGGAAAAGTGCTTCGGGCTTCTGATGACGTCATCGGGACGTCGTGAAAAGTGCTTCGGGCTTCTGATGACGTCATCGGGACGTCGTGAAAAGTGCTTCGGGCTTCTGATGACGTCATCGGGACGTCGTGAAAAGTGCTTCGGGCTTCTGATGACGTCATCGGGACGTCGTGAAAAGTGCTTCGGGCTTCTGATGACGTCATCAAGACGTCGTGAAAAGTGCTTCGGGCTTCTGATGACGTCATCGGGACGTCGTGAAAAGTGCTTCGGGCTTCTGATGACGTCATCGGGACGTCGTGAAAAGTGCTTCGGGCTTCTGATGACGTCATCGGGAAGTCGTGAAAAGTGCTTCGGGCTTCTGATGACGTCATCGGGACGTCGTGAAAAGTGCTTCGGGCTTCTGATGACGTCATCGGGACGTCGTGAAAAGTGCTTCGGGCTTCTGATGACGTCATCGGGACGTCGTGAAAAGTGCTTCGGGCTTCTGATGACGTCATCGGGACGTCGTGAAAAGTGCTTCGGGCTTCTGATGACGTCATCGGGACGTCGTGAAAAGTGCTTCGGGCTTCTGATGACGTCATCGGGACGTCGTGAAAAGTGCTTCGGGCTTCTGATGACGTCATCGGGACGTCGTGAAAAGTGCATCGGGCTTCTGATGACGTCATCGAGAAGTCGTGAAAAGTGCTTCGGGCTTCTGATGACGTCATCAAGACGTCGTGAAGTTTTTCTGGCTTCTGATGACGTCAACGGGACGTCGTGAAAAGAGCTTCGGGCTTCTGATGACTTCAACGGGACGTCGTGAAAAGTGCTTCGGGCTTCTGATGACGTCATCGGGACGTCGTGAAAAGTGCTTCGGGCTTCTGATGACGTCATCGGGACGTCGTGAAAAGTGCTTCGGGCTTCTGATGACGTCATCGGGACGTCGTGAAAAGTGCTTCGGGCTTCTGATGACGTCATCGGGACGTCGTGAAAAGTGCTTCGGGCTTCTGATGACGTCATAGGGAAGTCGTGAAAAGTGCTTCGGGCTTCTGATGACGTCATCGGGACGTCGTGAAAAGTGCTTCGGGCTTCTGATGACGTCATCGGGACGTCGTGAAAAGTGCTTCGGGCTTCTGATGACGTCATCGGGACGTCGTGAAAAGTGCTTCGGGCTTCTGATGACGTCATCGGGACGTCGTGAAAAGTGCTTCAGGCTTCTGATGACGTCATCGGGACGTCGTGAAAAGTGCTTCGGGCTTCTGATGACGTCATCGGGACGTCGTGAAAAGTGCTTCGGGCTTCTGATGACGTCATCGGGACGTCGTGAAAAGTGCTTCGGGCTTCTGATGACGTCATCGGGACGTCGTGAGAAGTGCTTCGGGCTTCTGATGACGTCATCGGGACGTCGTGAAAAGTGCTTCGGGCTTCTGATGACGTCATCGGGACGTCGTGAAAAGTGCTTCGGGCTTCTGATGACGTCATCGGGACGTCGTGAAAAGTGCTTCGGGCTTCTGATGACGTCATCGGGACGTCGTGAAAAGTGCTTCGGGCTTCTGATGACGTCATCGGGACGTCGTGAAAAGTGCTTCGGGCTTCTGATGACGTCATCGGGACGTCGTGAAAAGTGCTTCGGGCTTCTGATGACGTCATCGGGACGTCGTGAAAAGTGCTTCGGGCTTCTGATGACGTCATCGGGACGTCGTGAAAAGTGCTTCGGGCTTCTGATGACGTCATCGGGACGTCGTGAAAAGTGCTTCGGGCTTCTGATGACGTCATCGGGACGTCGTGAAAAGTGCTTCGGGCTTCTGATGACGTCATCAGGACGTCGTGAAAAGTGCTTCGGGCTTCTGATGACGTCATCGGGACGTCGTGAAAAGAGCTTCGGGCTTCTGATCACGTCATCGGGACGTCGTGAAAAGAGCTTCGGGCTTCTGATGACGTCATCGGGACGTCGTGAAAAGAGCTTCGGGCTTCTGATGACGTCATCGGGACGTCGTGAAAAGTGCTTCGGGCTTCTAATGACGTCATGGGGACGTCGTGAAAAGAGCTTCGGGCTTCTGATCACGTCATCGGGACGTCGTGAAAAGTGCTTCGGGCTTCTGATGACGTCATCGGGACGTCGTGAAAAGTGCTTCGGGCTTCTGATGACGTCATCGGGACGTCGTGAAAAGTGCTTCGGGCTTCTGATGACGTCATCGGGACGTCGTGAAAAGTGCTTCGGGCTTCTGATGACGTCATCGGGACGTCGTGAAAAGTGCTTCGGGCTCCTGATGACGTCATCGGGACGTCGTGAAAAGTGCTTCGGGCTTCTGATGACGTCATCGGGACGTCGTGAAAAGTGCTTCGGGCTTCTGATGACGTCATCGGGAAGTCGTGAAAAGTGCTTCGGGCTTCTGATGACGTCATCGGGACGTCGTGAAAAGTGCTTCGGGCTTCTGATGACGTCATCGGGACGTCGTGAAAAGTGCTTCGGACTCCTGATGACGTCATCGGGACGTCGTGAAAAGTGCTTCGGGCTTCTGATGACGTCATCGGGACGTCGTGAAAAGTGCTTCGGGCTTCTGATGACGTCATCGGGACGTCGTGAAAAGTGCTTCGGGCTTCTGATGACGTCATCGGGACGTCGTGAAAAGTGCTTCGGGCTTCTGATGACGTCATCGGGACGTCGTGAAAAGTGCTTCGGGCTTCTGATGACGTCATCGGGACGTCGTGAAAAGTGCTTCGGGCTCCTGATGACGTCATCGGGACGTCGTGAAAAGTGCTTCGGGCTTCTGATGACGTCATCGGGACGTCGTGAAAAGTGCTTCGGGCTTCTGATGACGTCATCGGGACGTCGTGAAAAGTGCTTCGGGCTTCTGATGACGTCATCGGGACGTCGTGAAAAGTGCTTCGGGCTTCTGATGACGTCATTGGGACGTCGTGAAAAGTGCTTCGGGCTTCTGATGACGTCATCGGGACGTCGTGAAAAGTGCTTCGGGCTTCTGATGACGTCATCGGGACGTCGTGAAAAGTGCATCTGGCTTCTGATGACGTCATCGGGACGTCGTGAAAAGTGCTTCGGGCTTCTGATGACGTCATCGGGACGTCGTGAAAAGTGCTTCGGGCTTCTGATGACGTCATCGGGACGTCGTGAAAAGTGCTCCGGGCTTCTGATGACGTCATCGGGACGTCGTGAAAAGTGCTTCGGGCTTCTGATGACGTCATCGGGACGTCGTGAAAAGTGCTTCGGGCTTCTGATGACGTCATCGGGACGTCGTGAAAAGTGCTTCGGGCTTCTGATGACGTCATCGGGACGTCGTGAAAAGTGCTTCGGGCTTCTGATGACGTCATCGGGACGCCGTGAAAAGTGCTTCGGCTCCCTGATGACGTCATCGGGACGTCGTGAAAAGTGCTTCGGGCTTCTGATGACGTCATCGGGACGTCGTGAAAAGTGCTTCGGGCTTCTGATGACGTCATCGGGACGTCGTGAAAAGTGCTTCGGGCTTCTGATGACGTCATCGGGACGTCGTGAAAAGTGCTTCGGGCCTCTGATGACGTCATCGGGACGTCGTGAAAAGTGTTCGGGCTTCTGATGACGTCGTCGGGACGTTGTGAAAAATGCTTCGGGCTTCAGATGACGTCATCGAGAGTCCTGAAAAGTGCTTCGGGCTTCTGATGACGTCATCGGGACGTCGTGAAAAGTGCTTCGGGCTTCTGATGACGTCATCGGGACTTCGTGAAAAGTGCTTCGGGCTTCTGATGACGTCATCGGGACGTCGTGAAAAGTGCTTCGGGCTTCTGATGACGTCACCGGGACGTCGTGAGAAGTGCTTCGGGCTTCTGATGACGTCATCGGGACGTCGTGAGTAGTGCTTCGGGCCTCTGATGACGTCATCGGGACGTCGTGAAAAGTGTTCGGGCTTCTGATGACGTCATCGGGACGTCGTGAAAGTGCTTCGGGCTTCTGATGACGTCATCGGGACGTCGTGAAAAGTGCTTCGGGCTTCTGATGACGTCATCGGGACTTCGTGAAAAGTGCTTCGGGCTTCTGATGACGTCATCGGGACGTCGGGAAAAGTGCTTCGGGCTTCTGATGACGTCATTGGGACGTCGTGAAAAGTGCTTCGGGCTTCTGATGACGTCATCGGGACGTCGTGAAAAGTGCTTCGGGCTTCTGATGACGTCATCGGGACGTCGTGAAAAGTGCTTCGGGCTTCTGATGACGTCATCGGGACGTCGTGAAAAGTGCTTCGGGCTTCTGATGACGTCATCGGGACGTCGTGAAAAGTGCTTCGGGCTTCTGATGACGTCATCGGGACGTCGTGAAAAGTGCTTCGGGCTTCTGATGACGTCATCGGGACGTCGTGAAAAGTGCTTCGGGCTTCTGATGACGTCATCGGGACGTCGTGAAAAGTGCTTCGGGCTTCTGATGACGTCATCGGGACGTCGTGAAAAGTGCTTCGGGCTTCTGATGACGTCATCGGGACGTCGTGAAAAGTGCTTCGGGCTTCTGATGACGTCATCGGGACGTCGTGAAAAGTGCTTCGGGCTTCTGATGACGTCATCGGGACGTCGTGAAAAGTGCTTCGGGCTTCTGATGACGTCATCGGGACGTCGTGAAAAGTGCTTCGGGCTTCTGATGACGTCATCGGGACGTCGTAAAAAGTGCATCTGGCTTCTGATGACGTCATCGGGACGTCGTGAAAAGTGCTTCGGGCTTCTGATGACGTCATCGGGAAGTCGTGAAAAGTGCTTCGGGCTTCTGATGACGTCATCGGGACGTCGTGAAAAGTGCTTCGGGCTTCTGATGACGTCATCGGGACGTCGTGAAAAGTGCTTCGGGCTTCTGATGACGTCATCGGGACGTCGTGAAAAGTGCTTCGGGCTTCTGATGACGTCATCGGGACGTCAAGGAAAGTGCATCGGGCTTCTGACGACGTCATCGGGACGTCGTGAAAAGTGCTTCGGGCTTCTGATGACGTCATCGGGACGTCGTGAAAAGTGCTTCGGGCTTCTGATGACGTCATCGGGACGTCGTGAAAAGTGCTTCGGGCTTCTGATGACGTCATCGGGACGTCGTGAAAAGTGCATCGGGCTTCTGATGACGTCATCGGGACGTCGTGAAAAGTGCTTCGGGCTTCTGATGACGTCATCGGGACGTCGTGAAAAGTGCTTCGGGCTTCTGGTGACGTCATCGGGACGTCGTGAAAAATGCTTCGGGCTTCTGATGACGTCATCGGGACGTCGTGAAAAGTGCTTCGGGCTTCTGATGACGTCATCGGGACGTCGTGAAGAGTGCTTCGGGCTTCTGATGACGTCATCGGGACGTCGTGAAAAGTGCTTCGGGCTTCTGATGACGTCATCGGGACGTCGTGAAAAGTGCTTCGGGCTTCTGATGACGTCATCGGGTCGTCGTGGAAAGTGCTTCGGGCTTCTGATGACGTCATCGGGAATTCGTGAAAAGTGCTTCGGGCTTCCGATGACGTCATCGGGACGTGGTGAAAAGTGCTTCGGGCTTCTGATGACGTCATCGGGACGTCGTGAAAAGTGCTTCGGGCTTCTGATGACGTCATCGGGACGTCGTGAAAAGTGCTTCGGGCTTCTGATGACGTCATCGGGACGTCGTGAAAAGTGCTTCGGGCTTCTGATGACGTCATCGGGACGTCGTGAAAAGAGCTTCGGGCTTCTGATGACGTCATCGGGACGTCGTGAAAGGCGCTTCGGGCTTCTGATGACGTCATCGGGACGTCGTGAAAAGTGCTTCGGGCTTCTGATGACGTCATCGGGACGTCGTGAAAAGAGCTTCGGGCTTCTGATGACGTCATCGGGACGTCGTGAAAAGTGCTTCGGGCTTCTGATGACGTCATCGGGACGTCGTGAAAAGAGCTTCGGGCTTCTGATGACGTCATCGGGACGTCGTGGAAAGAGCTTCGGGCTTCTGATGACGTCATCGGGACGTCGTGGAAAGAGCTTCGGGCTTCTGATGACGTCATCGGGAAGTCGTGAAAAGTGCTTCGGGCTTCTGATGACGTCATCGGGACGTCGTGAAAAGAGCTTCGGGCTTCTGATGACGTCATCGGGACGTCGTGAAAAGTGCTTCGGGCTTCTGATGACGTCATCGGGACGTCGTGAAAAGTGCTTCGGGCTTCTGATGACGTCATCGGGACGTCGTGAAAAGTGCTTCGGGCTTCTGATGACGTCATCGGGACGTCGTGAAAAGTGCTTCGGGCTTCTGATGACGTCATCGGGACGTCGTGAAAAGTGCATCGGGCTTCTGATGACGTCATCGGGACGTCGTGAAAAGTGCTTCGGGCTTCTGATGACGTCATCGGGACGTCGTGAAAAGTGCTTCGGGCTTCTGATGACGTCATCGGGACGTCGTGAAAAGTGCTTCGGGCTTCTGATGACGTCATCGGGAAGTCGTGAAAAGTGCTTCGGGCTTCTGATGACGTCATCGGGACGTCGTGAAAAGTGCTTCGGGCTTCTGATGACGTCATTGGGACGTCGTGAAAAGTGCTTCGGGCTTCTGATGACGTCATCGGGACGTCGTGAAAAGTGCTTCGGGCTTCTGATGACGTCATCGGGACGTCGTGAAAAGTGCTTCGGGCTTCTGATGACGTCATCGGGACGTCGTGAAAAGTGCTTCGGGCTTCTGATGACGTCATCGGGACGTCGTGAAAAGTGCTTCGGGCTTCTGATGACGTCATCGGGACGTCGTGAAAAGTGGTTCGGGCTTCTGATGACGTCATCGGGACGTCGTGAAAAGTGGTTCGGGCTTCTGATGACGCCATTGGGACGTCGTGAAAAGTGCTTCGGGCTTCTGATGACGTCATCGGGACGTCGTGAAAAGTGCTTCGGGCTTCTGATGACGTCATCGGGACGTCGTGAAAAGTGCATCGTGCTTCTAATGACGTCATCGGGACGTCTTGAAAAGTGGTTCGGGCTTCTGATGACGTCATCGGGACGTCGTGAAAAGTGCTTCGGGCTTCTGATGACGCCATCGGGACGTCGTGAAAAGTGCTTCGGGCTTCTGATGACGTCATCGGGACGTCGTGAAAAGTGCTTCGGGCTTCTGATGACGTCATCGGGACGTCGTGAAAAGTGCTTCGGGCTTCTGATGACGTCATCGGGACGTCGCGAAAAGTGCTTCGGGCTTCTGATGACGTCATCGGGACGTCGTGAAAAGTGCTTCGGGCTTCTGATGACGTCATCGGGACGTCGTGAAAGTGCTTCGGGCTTCTGATGATGTCATCGGGACGTCGTGAAAAGTGCTTCGGGCTTCTGATGACGTCATCGGGACGTCGTGAAAAGTGCTTCGGGCTTCTGATGACGTCATCGGGACGTCGTGAAAAGTGCTTCGGGCTTCTGACGACGTCATCGGGAAGTCGTGAAAAGTGCTTCGGGCTTCTGATGACGTCATCGGGACGTCGTGAAAAGTGCATCGGGCTTCTGATGACGTCATCGGGACGTCGTGAAAAGTGCATCGGGCTTCTGATGACGTCATCGGGACGTCGTGAAAAGTGCTTCGGGCTTCTGATGACGTCATCGGGACGTCGTGAAAAGTGCTTCGGGCTTCTGATGACGTCATCGGGACGTCGTGAAAAGTGCTTCGGGCTTCTGATGACGTCATCGGGACGTCGTGAAAAGTGCTTCGGGCTTCTGATGACGTCATCGGGAAGTCGTGAAAAGTGCTTCGGGCTTCTGATGACGTCATCGGGACGTCGTGAAAAGTGCTTCGGGCTTCTGATGACGTCATCGGGACGTCGTGAAAAGTGCTTCGGGCTTCTGATGACGTCATCGGGACGTCGTGAAAAGTGCTTCGGGCTTCTGATGACGTCATCGGGACGTCGTGAAAAGTGCGTCGGGCTTCTGATGACGTCATCGGGACGTCGTGAAAAGTGCTTCGGGCTTCTGATGACGTCATCGGGACGTCGTGAAAAGTGCTTCGGGCTTCTGATGACGTCATCGGGACGTCGTGAAAAGTGCTTCGGGCTTCTGATGACGTCATCGGGACGTCGTGAAAAGTGGTTCGGGCTTCTGATGACGTCATCGGGACGTCGTGAAAAGTGCTTCGGGCTTCTGATGACGTCATCGGGACGTCGTGAAAAGTGCTTCGGGCTTCTGATGACGTCATCGGGACGTCGTGAAAAGTGCTTCGGGCTTCTGATGACGTCATCGGGACGTCGTGAAAAGTGCTTCGGGCTTCTGATGACGTCATCGGGACGTCGTGAAAAGTGCTTCGGGCTTCTGATGACGTCATCGGGACGTCGTGAAAAGTGCTTCGGGCTTCTGACGACGTCATCGGGACGTCGTGAAAAGTGCTTCGGGCTTCTGATGACGTCATCGGGACGTCGTGAAAAGTGCTTCGGGCTTCTGATGACGTCATCGGGACGTCGTGAAAAGTGCTTCGGGCTTCTGATGACGTCATCGGGACGTCGTGAAAAGTGCATCGGGCTTCTGATGACGTCATCGGGACGTCGTGAAAAGTGCTTCGGGCTTCTGATGACGTCATCGGGACGTCGTGAAAAGTGCTTCGGGCTTCTGATGACGTCATCGGGACGTCGTGAAAAGTGCTTCGGGCTTCTGATGACGTCATCGGGACGTCGTGAAAAGTGCATCGGGCTTCTGACGACGTCATCGGGAAGTCGTGAAAAGTGCTTCGGGCTTCTGATGACGTCATCGGGACGTCGTGAAAAGTGCTTCGGGCTTCTGATGACGTCATCGGGACGTCGTGAAAAGTGCTTCGGGCTTCTGATGACGTCATCGGGACGTCATGAAAAGTGCTTCGGGCTTCTGATGACGTCATCGGGACGTCGTGAAAAGTGCTTCGGGCTTCTGATGACGTCATCGGGACGTCGTGAAAAGTGCTTCGGGCTTCTGATGACGTCATCGGGACGTCGTGAAAAGTGCTTCGGGCTTCTGATGACGTCATCGGGACGTCGTGAAAAGTGCTTCGGGCTTCTGATGACGTCATCGGGACGTCGTGAAAAGTGCTTCGGGCTTCTGAGGACGTCATCGGGACGTCGTGAAAAGTGCTTCGGGCTTCTGATGACGTCATCGGGACGTCGTGAAAAGTGCTTCGGGCTTCTGATGACGTCATCGGGACGTCGTGAAAAGTGCTTCGGGCTTCTGATGACGTCATCGGGAAGTCGTGAAAAGTGCTTCGGGCTTCTGATGACGTCATCGGGACGTCGTGAAAAGTGCTTCGGGCTTCTGATGACGTCATCGGGACGTCGTGAAAAGTGCTTCGGGCTTCTGATGACGTCATTGGGACGTCGTGAAAAGTGCTTCGGGCTTCTGATGACGTCATCGGGACGTCGTGAAAAGTGCTTCGGGCTTCTGATGACGTCATCGGGACGTCGTGAAAAGTGCTTCGGGCTTCTGATGACGTCATCGGGACGTCGTGAAAAGTGCTTCGGGCTTCTGATGACGTCATCGGGACGTCGTGAAAAGTGCTTCGGGCTTCTGATGACGTCATCGGGACGTCGTGAAAAGTGCTTCGGGCTTCTGATGACGTCATCGGGACGTCGTGAAAAGTGCTTCGGGCTTCTGATGACGTCATCGGGACGTCGTGAAAAGTGCTTCGGGCTTCTGATGACGTCATCGGGACGTCGTGAAAAGTGCTTCGGGCTTCTGATGACGTCATCGGGACGTCATGAAAAGTGCTTCGGGCTTCTGATGACGTCATCGGGACGTCGTGAAAAGTGCTTCGGGCTTCTGATGACGTCATCGGGACGTCGTGAAAAGTGCTTCGGGCTTCTGATGACGTCATCGGGAAGTCGTGAAAAGTGCTTCGGGCTTCTGATGACGTCATCGGGACGTCGTGAAAAGTGCTTCGGGCTTCTGATGACGTCATCGGGACGTCGTGAAAAGTGCTTCGGGCTTCTGATGACGTCATCGGGACGTCGTGAAAAGTGCTTCGGGCTTCTGATGACGTCATCGGGACGTCGTGAAAAGTGCTTCGGGCTTCTGATGACGTCATCGGGACGTCGTGAAAAGTGCTTCGGGCTTCTGATGACGTCATCGGGAAGTCGTGAAAAGTGCTTCGGGCTTCTGATGACGTCATCGGGACGTCGTGAAAAGTGCTTCGGGCTTCTGATGACGTCATCGGGACGTCGTGAAAAGTGCTTCGGGCTTCTGATGACGTCATCGGGACGTCGTGAAAAGTGCTTCGGGCTTCTGATGACGTCATCGGGACGTCGTGAAAAGTGCTTCGGGCTTCTGATGACGTCATCGGGACGTCGTGAAAAGTGCTTCGGGCTTCTGATGACGTCATCGGGACGTCGTGAAAAGTGCTTCGGGCTTCTGATGACGTCATCGGGACGTCGTGAAAAGTGCTTCGGGCTTCTGATGACGTCATCGGGACGTCGTGAAAAGTGCTTCGGGCTTCTGATGACGTCATCGGGAAGTCGTGAAAAGTGCTTCGGGCTTCTGATGACGTCATCGGGACGTCGTGAAAAGTGCTTCGGGCTTCTGATGACGTCATCGGGACGTCGTGAAAAGTGCTTCGGGCTTCTGATGACGTCATCGGGACGTCGTGAAAAGTGCATCGGGCTTCTGATGACGTCATCGGGACGTCGTGAAAAGTGCTTCGGGCTTCTGATGACGTCATCGGGACGTCGTGAAAAGTGCTTCGGGCTTCTGATGACGTCATCGGGACGTCGTGAAAAGTGCTTCGGGCTTCTGATGACGTCATCGGGACGTCGTGAAAAGTGCTTCGGGCTTCTGATGACGTCATCGGGACGTCGTGAAAAGTGCTTCGGGCTTCTGATGACGTCATCGGGACGTCGTGAAAAGTGCATCGGGCTTCTGATGACGTCATCGGGACGTCGTGAAAAGTGCTTCGGGCTTCTGATGACGTCATCGGGACGTCGTGAAAAGTGCTTCGGGCTTCTGATGACGTCATCGGGACGTCGTGAAAAGTGCTTCGGGCTTCTGATGACGTCATCGGGACGTCGTGAAAAGTGCTTCGGGCTTCTGATGCCGTCATCGGGACGTCGTGAAAAGTGCTTCGGGCTTCTGATGACGTCATCGGGACGTCGTGAAAAGTGCTTCGGGCTTCTGATGACGTCATCGGGACGTCGTGAAAAGTGCTTCGGGCTTCTGATGACGTCATCGGGACGTCGTGAAAAGTGCTTCGGGCTTCTGATGACGTCATCGGGACGTCGTGAAAAGTGGTTCGGGCTTCTGATGACGTCATCGGGACGTCGTGAAAAGTGCTTCGGGCTTCTGATGACGTCATCGGGACGTCGTGAAAAGTGCTTCGGGCTTCTGATGACGTCATCGGGACGTCGTGAAAAGTGCTTCGGGCTTCTGATGACGTCATCGGGACGTCATGAAAAGTGCATCGGGCTTCTGATGACGTCATAGGGACGTCGTGAAAAGTGCATCGGGCTTCTGACGACGTCATCGGGAAGTCGTGAAAAGTGCTTCGGGCTTCTGATGACGTCATCGGGACGTCGTGAAAAGTGCTTCGGGCTTCTGATGACGTCATCGGGACGTCGTGAAAAGTGCTTCGGGCTTCTGATGACGTCATCGGGACGTCGTGAAAAGTGCTTCGGGCTTCTGATGACGTCATCGGGACGTCGTGAAAAGTGCTTCGGGCTTCTGATGACGTCATCGGGACGTCGTGAAAAGTGCTTCGGGCTTCTGATGACGTCATCGGGACGTCGTGAAAAGTGCTTCGGGCTTCTGATGACGTCATCGGGACGTCGTGAAAAGTGCTTCGGGCTTCTGATGACGTCATCGGGACGTCGTGAAAAGTGCTTCGGGCTTCTGATGACGTCATCGGGACGTCGTGAAAAGTGCTTCGGGCTTCTGATGACGTCATCGGGACGTCGTGAAAAGTGCTTCGGGCTTCTGATGACGTCATCGGGACGTCGTGAAAAGTGCTTCGGGCTTCTGATGACGTCATCGGGACGTCGTGAAAAGTGCTTCGGGCTTCTGATGACGTCATCGGGACGTCGTGAAAAGTGCTTCGGGCTTCTGATGACGTCATCGGGACGTCGTGAAAAGTGCTTCGGGCTTCTGATGACGTCATCGGGACGTCGTGAAAAGTGCTTCGGGCTTCTGATGACGTCATCGGGACGTCGTGAAAAGTGCTTCGGGCTTCTGATGACGTCATCGGGACGTCGTGAAAAGTGCTTCGGGCTTCTGATGACGTCATCGGGACGTCGTGAAAAGTGCTTCGGGCTTCTGATGACGTCATCGGGACGTCGTGAAAAGTGCTTCGGGCTTCTGATGACGTCATCGGGACGTCGTGAAAAGTGCTTCGGGCTTCTGATGACGTCATCGGGACGTCGTGAAAAGTGCTTCGGGCTTCTGATGACGTCATCGGGACGTCGTGAAAAGTGCTTCGGGCTTCTGATGACGTCATCGGGACGTCGTTAAAAGTGCTTCGGGCTTCTGATGACGTCATCGGGACGTCGTGAAAAGTGCTTCGGGCTTCTGATGACGTCATCGGGACGTCGTGAAAAGTGCATCGGGCTTCTGATGACGTCATCGGGACGTCGTGAAAAGTGCTTCGGGCTTCTGATGACGTCATCGGGACGTCGTGAAAAGTGCTTCGGGCTTCTGATGACGTCATCGGGACGTCGTGAAAAGTGCTTCGGGCTTCTGATGACGTCATCGGGACGTCGTGAAAAGTGCATCGGGCTTCTGACGACGTCATCGGGAAGTCGTGAAAAGTGCTTCGGGCTTCTGATGACGTCATCGGGACGTCGTGAAAAGTGCTTCGGGCTTCTGATGACGTCATCGGGACGTCGTGAAAAGTGCTTCGGGCTTCTGATGACGTCATCGGGACGTCGTGAAAAGTGCTTCGGGCTTCTGATGACGTCATCGGGACGTCGTGAAAAGTGCTTCGGGCTTCTGATGACGTCATAGGGACGTCGTGAAAAGTGCTTCGGGCTTCTGATGACGTCATCGGGACGTCGTGAAAAGTGCATCGGGCTTCTGATGACGTCATCGGGACGTCGTGAAAAGTGCTTCGGGCTTCTGATGACGTCATCGGGACGTCGTGAAAAGTGCTTCGGGCTTCTGATGACGTCATCGGGACGTCGTGAAAAGTGCTTCGGGCTTCTGATGACGTCATCGGGACGTCGTGAAAAGTGCTTCGGGCTTCTGATGACGTCATCGGGACGTCGTGAAAAGTGCTTCGGGCTTCTGATGACGTCATCGGGACGTCGTGAAAAGTGCTTCGGGCTTCTGATGACGTCATCGGGACGTCGTGAAAAGTGCTTCGGGCTTCTGATGACGTCATCGGGACGTCGTGAAAAGTGCTTCGGGCTTCTGATGACGTCATCGGGACGTCGTGAAAAGTGCTTCGGGCTTCTGATGACGTCATCGGGACGTCGTGAAAAGTGCTTCGGGCTTCTGATGACGTCATCGGGACGTCGTGAAAAGTGCTTCGGGCTTCTGATGACGTCATCGGGACGTCGTGAAAAGTGCTTCGGGCTTCTGATGACGTCATCGGGACGTCGTGAAAAGTGCTTCGGGCTTCTGATGACGTCATCGGGACGTCGTGAAAAGTGCTTCGGGCTTCTGATGACGTCATCGGGACGTCGTGAAAAGTGCTTCGGGCTTCTGATGGCGTCATCGGGACGTCGTGAAAAGTGCTTCGGGCTTCTGATGACGTCATCGGGACGTCGTGAAAAGTGCTTCGGGCTTCTGATGACGTCATCGGGACGTCGTGAAAAGTGCTTCGGGCTTCTGATGACGTCATCGGGACGTCGTGAAAAGTGCTTCGGGCTTCTGATGACGTCATCGGGAAGTCGTGAAAAGTGCTTCGGGCTTCTGATGACGTCATCGGGACGTCATGAAAAGTGCTTCGGGCTTCTGATGACGTCATCGGGACGTCGTGAAAAGTGCTTCGGGCTTCTGATGACGTCATCGGGACGTCGTGAAAAGTGCTTCGGGCTTCTGATGACGTCATCGGGACGTCGTGAAAAGTGCATCGGGCTTCTGATGACGTCATCGGGACGTCGTGAAAAGTGCTTCGGGCTTCTGATGACGTCATCGGGACGTCGTGAAAAGTGCTTCGGGCTTCTGATGACGTCATCGGGACGTCGTGAAAAGTGCATCGGGCTTCTGATGACGTCATCGGGACGTCGTGAAAAGTGCTTCGGGCTTCTGATGACGTCATCGGGACGTCGTGAAAAGTGCTTCGGGCTTCTGATGACGTCATCGGGACGTCGTGAAAAGTGCTTCGGGCTTCTGATGACGTCATCGGGACGTCGTGAAAAGTGCTTCGGGCTTCTGATGACGTCATCGGGACGTCGTGAAAAGTGATTCGGGCTTCTGATGACGTCATCGGGACGTCGTGAAAAGTGCTTCGGGCTTCTGATGACGTCATCGGGACGTCGTGAAAAGTGCTTCGGGCTTCTGATGACGTCATCGGGACGTCGTGAAAAGTGCTTCGGGCTTCTGATGACGTCATCGGGACGTCGTGAAAAGAGCTTCGGGCTTCTGATGATTCATCGGGACGTCGTGAAAAGTGTTGCGGGCTTCTGATGACGTCATCGGGACGTCGTGAAAAGTGTTTCGGGCTTCTGATGACGTCATCGGGACGTCGTGAAAAGTGCTTCGGGCTTCTGATGACGTCATCGGGACGTCGTGAAAAGTGCTTCGGGCTTCTGATGACGTCATCGGGACGTCATGAAAAGTGCTTCGGGCTTCTGATGACGTCATCGGGACGTCGTGAAAAGTGCTTCGGGCTTCTGATGACGTCATGGGGACGTCGTGAAAAGTGCTTCGGGCTTCTGATGACGTCATCGGGACGTCGTGAAAAGTGCTTCGGGCTTCTGATGACGTCATCGGGACGTCGTGAAAAGTGCATCGGGCTTCTGACGACGTCATCGGGAAGTCGTGAAAAGTGCTTCGGGCTTCTGATGACGTCATCGGGACGTCGTGAAAAGTGCATCGGGCTTCTGATGACGTCATCGGGACGTCGTGAAAAGTGCTTCGGGCTTCTGATGACGTCATCGGGACGTCGTGAAAAGTGCTTCGGGCTTCTGATGACGTCATCGGGACGTCGTGAAAAGTGCATCGGGCTTCTGATGACGTCATCGGGACGTCGTGAAAAGTGCTTCGGGCTTCTGATGACGTCATCGGGACGTCGTGAAAAGTGCTTCGGGCTTCTGATGACGTCATCGGGACGTCGTGAAAAGTGCTTCGGGCTTCTGATGACGTCATCGGGACGTCGTGAAAAGTGCTTTGGGCTTCTGATGACGTCATCGGGACGTCGTGAAAAGTGCTTCGGGCTTCTGATGACGTCATCGGGACGTCGTGAAAAGTGCTTCGGGCTTCTGATGACGTCATCGGGACGTCGTGAAAAGTGCTTCGGGCTTCTGATGACGTCATCGGGACGTCGTGAAAAGTGCTTCGGGCTTCTGATGACGTCATCGGGACGTCGTGAAAAGTGCATCGGGCTTCTGACGACGTCATCGGGAAGTCGTGAAAAGTGCTTCGGGCTTCTGATGACGTCATCGGGAAGTCGTGAAAAGTGCTTCGGGCTTCTGATGACGTCATCGGGACGTCGTGAAAAGTGCTTCGGGCTTCTGATGACGTCATCGGGACGTCGTGAAAAGTGCTTCGGGCTTCTGATGACGTCATCGGGACGTCGTGAAAAGTGCTTCGGGCTTCTGATGACGTCATCGGGACGTCGTGAAAAGTGCTTCGGGCTTCTGATGACGTCATCGGGACGTCGTGAAAAGTGCTTCGGGCTTCTGATGACGTCATCGGGACGTCGTGAAAAGTGCTTCGGGCTTCTGATGACGTCATCGGGAAGTCGTGAAAAGTGCTTCGGGCTTCTGATGACGTCATCGGGACGTCGTGAAAAGTGCTTCGGGCTTCTGATGACGTCATCGGGAAGTCGTGAAAAGTGCTTCGGGCTTCTGATGACGTCATCGGGACGTCGTGAAAAGTGCTTCGGGCTTCTGATGACGTCATCGGGACGTCGTGAAAAGTGCTTCGGGCTTCTGATGACGTCATCGGGACGTCGTGAAAAGTGCTTCGGGCTTCTGATGACGTCATCGGGAAGTCGTGAAAAGTGCTTCGGGCTTCTGATGACGTCATCGGGACGTCGTGAAAAGTGCATCGGGCTTCTGATGACGTCATCGGGACGTCGTGAAAAGTGCTTCGGGCTTCTGATGACGTCATCGGGACGTCGTGAAAAGTGCTTCGGGCTTCTGATGACGTCATCGGAACGTCGTGAAAAGTGCTTCGGGCTTCTGATGACGTCATCGGGACGTCGTGAAAAGTGCTTCGGGCTTCTGATGACGTCATCGGGACGTCGTGAAAAGTGCTTCGGGCTTCTGATGACGTCATCGGGACGTCGTGAAAAGTGCTTCGGGCTTCTGATGACGTCATCGGGAAGTCGTGAAAAGTGCTTCGGGCTTCTGATGACGTCATCGGGACGTCGTGAAAAGTGCTTCGGGCTTCTGATGACGTCATCGGGACGTCGTGAAAAGTGCTTCGGGCTTCTGATGACGTCATCGGGACGTCGTGAAAAGTGCTTCGGGCTTCTGATGACGTCATCGGGACGTCGTGAAAAGTGCTTCGGGCTTCTGATGACGTCATCGGGACGTCGTGAAAAGTGCTTCGGGCTTCTGATGACGTCATCGGGACGTCGTGAAAAGTGCTTCGGGCTTCTGATGACGTCATCGGGACGTCGTGAAAAGTGCTTCGGGCTTCTGATGACGTCATCGGGAAGTCGTGAAAAGTGCTTCGGGCTTCTGATGACGTCATCGGGAAGTCGTGAAAAGTGCTTCGGGCTTCTGATGACGTCATCGGGACGTCGTGAAAAGTGCTTCGGGCTTCTGATGACGTCATCGGGACGTCGTGAAAAGTGCTTCGGGCTTCTGATGACGTCATCGGGACGTCGTGAAAAGTGCTTCGGGCTTCTGATGACGTCATCGGGACGTCGTGAAAAGTGCTTCGGGCTTCTGATGACGTCATCGGGACGTCGTGAAAAGTGCTTCGGGCTTCTGATGACGTCATCGGGACGTCGTGAAAAGTGCTTCGGGCTTCTGATGACGTCATCGGGACGTCGTGAAAAGTGCTTCGGGCTTCTGATGACGTCATCGGGAAGTCGTGAAAAGTGCTTCGGGCTTCTGATGACGTCATCGGGACGTCGTGAAAAGTGCTTCGGGCTTCTGATGACGTCATCGGGACGTCGTGAAAAGTGCTTCGGGCTTCTTATGACGTCATCGGGACGTCGTGAAAAGTGCTTCGGGCTTCTGATGACGTCATCGGGACGTCGTGAAAAGTGCTTCGGGCTTCTGATGACGTCATCGGGACGTCGTGAAAAGTGCTTCGGGCTTCTGATGACGTCATCGGGAAGTCGTGAAAGTGCTTCGGGCTTCTGATGACGTCATCGGGACGTCGTGAAAAGTGCTTCGGGCTTCTGATGACGTCATCGGGACGTCGTGAAAAGTGCTTCGGGCTTCTGATGACGTCATCGGGACGTCGTGAAAAGTGCTTCGGGCTTCTGATGACGTCATCGGGAAGTCGTGAAAAGTGCTTCGGGCTTCTGATGACGTCATCGGGACGTCGTGAAAAGTGCTTCGGGCTTCTGATGACGTCATCGGGACGTCGTGAAAAGTGCTTCGGGCTTCTGATGACGTCATCGGGACGTCGTGAAAAGTGCTTCGGGCTTCTGATGACGTCATCGGGAAGTCGTGAAAAGTGCTTCGGGCTTCTGATGACGTCATCGGGACGTCGTGAAAAGTGCTTCGGGCTTCTGATGACGTCATCGGGACGTCGTGAAAAGTGCTTCGGGCTTCTGATGACGTCATCGGGACGTCGTGAAAAGTGCTTCGGGCTTCTGATGAAGTCATCGGGACGTCGTGAAAAGTGCTTCGGGCTTCTGATGACGTCATCGGGACGTCGTGAAAAGTGCTTCGGGCTTCTGATGACGTCATCGGGACGTCGTGAAAAGTGCTTCGGGCTTCTGATGACGTCATCGGGACGTCGTGAAAAGTGCTTCGGGCTTCTGATGACGTCATCGGGACGTCGTGAAAAGTGCTTCGGGCTTCTGATGACGTCATCGGGACGTCGTGAAAAGTGCTTCGGGCTTCTGATGACGTCATCGGGACGTCGTGAAAAGTGCTTCGGGCTTCTGATGACGTCATCGGGACGTCGTGAAAAGTGCTTCGGGCTTCTGATGACGTCATCGGGACGTCGTGAAAAGTGCTTCGGGCTTCTGATGACGTCATCGGGACTTCGTGAAAAGTGCTTCGGGCTTCTGATGACGTCATCGGGACGTCGTGAAAAGTGCTTCGGGCTTCTGATGACGTCATCGGGACGTCGTGAAAAGTGCTTCGGGCTTCTGATGACGTCATCGGGACGTCGTGAAAAGTGCATCGGGCTTCTGATGACGTCATCGGGACGTCGTGAAAAGTGCTTCGGGCTTCTGATGACGTCATCGGGACGTCGTGAAAAGTGCTTCGGGCT